>PVLC010002762.1:70638-108620 GCA_004027655.1 Graphiurus murinus
AGCCGGGTGTGGTGGCGCACGCTTGTAATCCCAGCATTCGGGAGGCTGAGACCGGAGGATCCGGGTTCGCGGCCAGCCTCAGCTACCTAGTGAGGCACTCCGCAACTTAGTGAGACTTGGTTTCAAAATAAAGAATAAAAAATAGGACTGGGGGTGTAGCTCGGAGGTAGAATGCCGCTGAGTTCAATCCCCAGTACCACAAAAATAAATAAATAAATAAAAAAATAAAGAATAGAGCCAGGCGTGGTGGCGCACACTTGTAATCCCAGTACTTGGGAGGCTGAGACAAGAGGATTGCAGGTTCACAGCCAGCCTCAACTAGTTAGTGAGGCCCTCCGCAACTTAGTGAGACCTTGTTTCAAAAATAAAGAATAAAAAATAGGACTGGGGGTGTAGCTTGGAGATAGAATGTCCCTGGGTTCAATCCCCAGTGTTGCAAAAAAGAAAGAAAGAAAAAAAAAAATACATTTTGGTACTTTGTGATTCTCCTAATGTAAATATCTACTCAAAGGGAAAAGTAATCTTAAATTTGAAAGGGAAAAAGAGAGAGAAGGAAGGCCGGGGAGGCTGAGTTAGGTGACAGCCTGGCAGGTGCGATTTGGGCTGCAGTCCAGAGGTCCCCCTCCCAGCCAGGCAGCCGGGGCTCTTCCTTTTCCCCTGGGAAGCCTTGCTGTGTGTGGATGGCAGGGAGGAAAGAGGTCCCCTTGTGCAGCCCTTTGTACCACTGGCCCCGGCCGGGGTCCCGGGCAGAGTGAGCAGCCCACAGTGGCCTTTCTCTCCTTGCAGGGAACGGCCACGCTTTCTGCGCTGCAGCTTCTCAGATATGAGACGTAATCCTCCGTGTCCTTTCTCCTGTCTCTGTCTCCACCCAGTAGATATGTTTGATGACTTCTCGGAAGGCAGAGAGTGCGTCAACTGCGGTGCCATGTCCACCCCGCTCTGGCGGCGGGACGGGACGGGACACTACCTGTGCAATGCCTGCGGCCTCTACCACAAGATGAACGGCATCAACCGGCCCCTCATCAAGCCCCAGCGCCGCCTGGTAAGGCCCCCGGTGGGGGCGGCCAGCTTCCCTGCTCCTGGCACCGGGCTTTAGGCTCTCACCTGGGTGGGGAAATTTGGGAACTGGAGAGGACAGGTGGAGTCGGTGGGTGGGAACACACCTTCAGCGGGAGCCTGACCAACTCCAAGGATGAGCCAGACCATCGAGTGCAAGGAGTAGCTGCGCAGAAGCAGAAAGGGAGGCCCAGGGAAGCGGTGGCCTCGCCCCAGCCACAGGCACCCAGTCTCCCTCTGGGTGGGGGTCCAGGCTTCCTGTGCCCATTTGGGGTTGTCTTTTTTTTTTTTTCTTTTCTTTTGTGATACTGGGGATTGAACCCAGAGGCATTCTACCTCCTAGCTATACCCCAGCCCTATTTTTTATTCTTGATTTTGAAAGAGGGTCTCCCTAGGTTGCAGACGGCCTCACTAAGTAGCTGAGGCTGGCCACGAACCTGCGATCCTCCTGTGTCAGCCTCCCAAGTACTGGGGTTACAAGCGTGGGCCACCATGCCTGGCCTTGTGTGTGTATGTGTTTGTATATGTGTGTGTCACTGGGGATTGAACCCAAGGGCATTCTACCTCCCGGCTACACTGCCAGCTCCTATTTTATTCTTATTTTGAAACAGAATCTTGCTAGGTTGATGAGTCTCATTACTTGCTGAGGCTGTCCTTTTCAAACCTGTGATCCTCCCGTCTCAGCTTCCCGAGTACTGGGATCACAGGCCTGTGCCACCACGTCTGGCTCTTGGGATTGCTCTGAAGGTCTCTTGCTTCTGCTCAGCCCCTTGAGGAAATCTAGCCCAGAGGCTGTTTCCTTGTTTTCAGCTGATCAGTTCGTAAACCCAGAGCCCAGGAAGGCCAAGCCCCGGGAGTTGGCTGACATATTTGGCTTAGATCTGCCCTATTTTTTTTTTTCATTTGTTTGTCGTTTGATTTTGATCAACAACTTTCCTGTGTGTTAGAGAGGGAGGAACAGAGAAGATAACTCCTGACACTTCCCTTTTGGAGGCCTATCAAATTTCTTATCTGCCACTCTTACCAGCTCCTGAATCAAATGCTGTTTCTACTTTTGGCTGGGTTTTGTTGTTGTTGTTGTAAGGTGTTCTTGTTGTTGTAAGAAGTAGCAGGCGGCAGGTGCAGAGGGCCTGGGGCAGCTTAGGTAAGTAGAGGCAGTTGCCTTAACCGGCCTGAGCTCTCTCCCAGGGCGGTCATGGCCTGATTGCGCCACCACTTCGGAGGGTGAAGCGGCAGTGCCTGCCTTCCCCCTCGACAAAGGTTTGTTTCCTGTGTTGCAGTCCGCCTCCCGCCGAGTGGGCCTCTCCTGTGCCAACTGCCAGACCACCACCACCACGCTGTGGCGCCGCAACGCCGAGGGCGAGCCGGTGTGCAACGCCTGTGGCCTGTACATGAAGCTCCACGGGGTGAGTGGATGCTGCCCCGCCCTGCGCCACCTGCGGGGCCCCGCCCACTCCCGCACACCACGCCCCCACGCGCCACGCCCCCACGCGCCACGCCCCCACGCGCCACGCCCACTCCGTGCCACTCAGGTGCCCACCAGCTCTCGTAGGGCAGTAGGTCTCCGCTCCCTTATTCCCACCACTAAATCCTCACTTGTCTTCTTTCTTTCAGGATAGGATTGGTTTTTTTGTTGTTGTTGTTTTTTCCCTTCTTAGAAAAGACATTTCGATCTGGAAGGGAATCTTAGTGACTGTGCTGGTCTCTTCCCATCTTTCACTTTTTAATTCCCACTTACGGATGAGGAAACTGTAGAGTATATGGCAGTATGATATATAACAAAGGTGGCATTTCAAATTCAATGGATATAAAATGATAGTTTGTCTAAGAATAAACATACTGGGCTGTGGATGTACCTCAGTGATAAAGCACATGAACAAAAACAAATTTAGGTGATTTAAAGACACCGAGTACAAGACATCTTTGAAATCAAATAAAATGAAAATGCTGGGCAATAAAATAGCACAGTGAAAATACTAGCAATAAAGTAAATGCAGTAAAATTCCAAACAATGAAACTAAGGAAACATGAAGGGAAGTATTTATATAACCTTCGGCATGGGGGAAGAACTGCATTAGCAAATTTTAAAACTCTTAAGCCACACAAGAAAAGCTACATAAACCAGGCAAATGGTGCATGCCTATAATCTCAGTACTTTGCAGAGACAGGAAAATTGCTGATTTGAGGCCAGCCTCAGTAATTTAGTGAGACGCTCAGCAACTTAGCAAGACACTGTTCCAAAATAAAAAATAAAAAGGAGCCGGGCGTGGTGGCACATGCTTGTAATCCCAGTACTTAGAAGGCTGAGACAGGAAAATCGCAGGTTCGCAGCCAGCCTCAGCTACTTAGTGACTAGCCCCACAATTTAGTGAGACCCTGTTTCAAAATCAAGAATAAAAAATAGGGCTGGGGGTATAGCTCGGAGGTAGAATGCCCCTGGGTTCAAAATAAATAAATAAATAAGGTTGGGGTGTGGCTTAGAGGTAAAACGCCTCTGGGTTCAATCTAGCACCAAAAAAAAAAAAAAAAAAAAATTATGCTAAGTGAAATAAGCCAGTCATAAAAAGATCAAAACAGACACTGCATGGCCGCCACCTGGAAGAGGCACCTAGAGCAGTCAAGTACAGGCCAAAAGTAGAATGGCGTTAGCGTGGCTGAGGGGAGTGAGAAGGGGAGTTGGTTTGCCAGGTGGGTGCAGAAAAGCACCCTGGGGAGCGGGGACGGTTGCAGAGGGTGCAAATGTGCGTCCCCGCCACTGAATGGAGCACTTGAGGGGGGTGAAGAGTGCAGACCCGGCTCTGTGTACTTTACTACACATACGTGTTTCCCTACAGTTGAGAAACAAATGTCCCGGAGTGGATGGGGAGCAGCAGGAGGGTGAGACTTTCCTGGGGTCAGGACAGGCTTTAAGAGGGCTGGAGGTGGGGTAGGGAGGGACATCTGCTCGCAGAAGGGAAGAGGGCAGACCGGCAGCCAGCCCCAGGAGATGGAGGTGGGGTGGAAATACTGCCTCCCCCGACTCACAGTGGAAGAGTAGGAGGCCGGTTCAAACTCTTTGGTCTCTCATTCGCCTTCCTTGTTCCTACCTTTGAAGCAGCCATTGCTCTCCATCCGTGCTTTCAGGTGTGACCTTTATTAGTCTCCCATGGCAGAGAAGCACAGAGTAGACCAGGGATCAACAGACTGGTCCTGGCCTGCGAGAAACCAGACTTGGGAAGGCATGGTATCTAAACACACTGGAAGCCCGGCGTGGTGGTGCACACTTGTCATCCCAGTACTTGGGAGGCTGAGACCGGAGGGTCTGGGTTCGCAGCCAGCCTCGGCTACTTAGGCCCTCCGCAACTTAGTGAGACCCTGTTTCAAAATAAAGAATAAAAAATAGGGCTGGGGGTGTAGCTCAGAGGTAGAATGCCCCTGGGTTCAATCCCTAGTACCACAAAGAATAAGTAAATAAATAAACAAACACACTGGAAAGATGGCCCGTGGTATTTTGCTAGCCCCGGCCACTCGCTTAGGCACCTGTGATGGCTCAACGGCGTGACTTTCAACAGCGGCTGCTTGTTTGTGAGCACCACGCGTGGTGCAAGTATCATCCTCCGACAGTTCGTGCCAGGACCTGGGGCCAGACAGTCTTTCTAGCGTCATCCCTCGCCCTCCCCTCCGTGCATGAACTCCGCCCTGGCTGCAGCCAGAGCCTGCGCATGCGCATGCGGGGCAGAGCTGCTACAAGGGGGCGCCTTTACTCTCGGCTCACTGGGACTGCCCGGTTTATTTTCTCGGCGTCATCATTACTGGCACTCATATCTATTTTCTGAGTACCCTGCCGGGATGATAAAGGCTTCCGCACATACTGTTCCTGCTGCCTGAAATGCCTGGCCCTTGTCTACTTGACAGCCTCGTACAGACGCGGGGTCACCTCTGCAGCTGAGTCTGCCTTCACAACCTTCACGCTCCCTCCACCGCTGAGACCACGGCCTGCTGTTTCTCCTCTGCTTTCCACATCACCTAGATCTGCTTATTTCCACTTGTCTGTCTTTCCTGTTAAACTGAACTCCTGATGGGAAGAAACTATAATTCTCTCCTTCTCCAGGGTCTAGTAAAACCCACCATACAACCTAGGTGCCTGACTTGAAAAAAACGGGGGGTGTTGGGCATCAAACCTGGGGCCTCCTGCAGGCCAGGCAAACATTCTGACACTAGCACATCCCCAGCCCTCAATCCTTTTTTTTAAGTCTTATTTATTTATTTTTTGCAGTGCTGGGGATTGAACTCAAGACCTTATGCATGTTAGGCAAACACTCTACCACTGAGCTATAGCCCACAGCACTCTCAATCTTTTTTTTTTTTTTTTTTTTAAGTAGAATTGAAGCCAGGTGTGGTGGTGCACGCTTATAATCCCAGTACTTGGGAGGCTGAGACAGGAGGATCACAGGTTTGAGGATAGCCTCAGCAAGTAGTGAGATTCTCATCAACCTAGTGAGACCTTGTTTCAAAATAAAAATAAAATCAGACTGGAGGTGTAGCTCAGAGGTAGAACGCCCCTGGATTCAATCCAAATAAAAAGAAAAAAGTAGAATTGATTTCCTTCTCGGCAGGCGCTCTGGGGCCTGCACAGCCAGTCCTGATCCCTAGGTGTGTGCAGCACTGTACGCCTGCCTCCTCACATTGTTGCGTGTTTGTTTTAATACCATAGTGCATAGGCACAAGTAAAAGGCCATTACGTATCGACTTGTGACTCTCCAGGTCCCCAGGCCTCTTGCAATGCGGAAAGAGGGGATCCAGACCAGAAAACGGAAGCCCAAGAACCTGAATAAATCCAAGACGCCAGCAGGTGAGGAAAAGGTCTATGTGTGTTAGGTGAATGAGCCCGTAGCCTCCGGGGAGTGTGTCTTCTTGGTTAGGCAGACGGCCCAGCGCCAAGCGGCAGTGATAACCCATCCGTCCTTATCTGCAACAGCATTGCCGTGGAACACACGGGGAGCTTTTGAAGCAGGCTCAGCTCGAGCTATAGTCTGATTATTGATGATTGCAGTGGGTCTGAAGGAGAGACAAACATTGCTGGGTCCCTCGTCTTTGGTGCTGCGGCCACCCAAGCACACATTCCTTTTTGACTCTCTTAGAAGGACAGGGTCCTGTTGATCATGTTTCTAACAGATTGATCTATAACCAAGCTGTCATTAACATCACATCGTGCTCTGTACTTTATAGAAAGCCCCTTCATAGGTGCTGTCTCAGTGGTCATTATAAGACCCCAGAGCAGCAATTTATTATCCCCGTCTTTCTAATGAGCAAACTGAGGATCAGAGAGCGCAGTGACGTGACCGGTCATTCAGCTGTTCAGGGGCAGATCTGGAATTAAAATCCACTTTTTTGTACACCAGGGCCAATGGTTTGTTCAGCACTTCACTCTGCCATCTTGACTTCTAGATTAGTAATGAGGGTTGCTAATGTCCCCTGCCCAGAGCATTCTTTGCTACCAAGTTAAGGATTGGACTGGCCAGTACTACGGTTGCAGAGAACATAAATTGGCTGATCTGATGAAAAGTTTGCCTTCTAATCTAAGGTGTGAAAGACTCAGATAAACTGCCCATTTCTACAACCAAGGACTCCATCAGAGTTCTGCGTTTCTAGATTCCACAATGGCTTACTCCTTCTGGTGGAAATATTTCTTACTAGAACTTTCTGTGTCACACCGGTGTCCCTCCCCCACTCTCCCTGCTTGCTTCCTTCCCCACTGCTTATAAATGGGTAACCTCATTTCCTTACATGGAGCCCGCAAAGACACAGCAGGTATTTGGCTTAGGTGTACATTCCCCTGTCCCAAATCCCAAATCCAGGAGGCTAGGTTTGGCAGAATCCATCCTGAACCCACGCAAGGCCATTTATAATCTCCGTTTATCCCAGTTTGATGGCCCATGCTTTGCTGTAGAGATATTAACATATTTAATTGTGGGGGGTTGTCTCACGCCCCCTCTGGAGGGATTCTATAATCGACAGCATTTGGGCTTTTCGAAATCCAAAGATTCGACTCGTAGAACACGGGTGTGTTCTAAGCGTGTGGGCTGGGGGCGTCATTTGGAAAAGTCCCCTTGGGATTCTGACACTTCGGCTTTATTTTGAGAACTCCTGCCCTCCACTGGCAAGGGCCCAGCTCCTCTCCCCGGCCAATGTCGAAAAGCCGTTCGCAGGGACCATCGCACTGTGTCAGAGGGCTGCCCCCCCAGTGTCTCTGCGCCCGCCCGGGCTGGTCCTGACTCTGCTTGTTCCAGGTCCTTCTGGCGGCAGCGAGAGCCTCCCTCCCACCAGCAGCGCCTCCGGCAGCTCCAGCAGCGCTCCGACCACCGGCAGCGAGGAGATGCGCCCCATCAAGACAGAGCCCGGGCTGCCCCCACACTACGGGCACAGCGGCTCCATGTCCCAGGTACCGTGGGCAGGGTGGCAGGGCGGCGCAGAGGGGTGGATTCCTGGCAGCTGGCGAGCAGGAGCGCACGCGGTGGTGATTTAGGCACTCCTGGGACACGCAGCTCCTCTGTGCCGCAACCTTCCGGGACGAGGAGAGAGGTGGCTCGGGTCGGAGGCAGAGCCAGGGCTCTCTAGACTGACCTTGGCTTCGAAGGGTTTCAACAGAGGGAGGCAGGGAAGGGGCGACCTTCCGCATGAGGACGGCGTGGGTGAGGAGGTGTCAGGCAAGATGCCATTTTCACCAGGTCCCTCCTGTGGATGCTATGATGGTGACCCCCCCACTTCCCTGGCCTTTTGGGGACCAGGATGCCACCGTTTCCCTTTGTGGACCCCACTCTGGTTTCTCCTCTACCTTAATTGAGAGGCTGTGTCCTCACAAGCTCCCTGCCGTCACAGTGGTCCTGGGAAGACCGTGTCACATGGGTCAGGAGAGCCAGGATCCCCTTCCGGGCCGAGAAAGGGCCACTTCTGGACAGGGGGATGGTGCTAAGATGGTAGGAAGGTCTCACAGCCTGCCAGGCTGTGGCCCTGGTGACGCTGCTCTCAGAAGCCTCTGGTGAATCACACAGACCCTTGGCATACAGATCCTGGAGAGTAGGGAAACAGAGGCACGCTGGCTCCCTGCCCTCCCCTTTGCTGGGGCCGGAGCACCCTGGGCCCTCACCAGCACCCCCAGGCTCACGGCGCTTTCTGCCTTTCAGACGTTCTCCATCAGCGCGGTGTCCGGCCACGGGTCTTCCATCCAACCGGTCCTCTCGGCCCTGAAGCTCTCCCCGCAAGGCTACGCACCTCCTGTCAGCCAGTCGCAGCAGGCCGGCTCCAAGCAGGACTCTTGGAACAGCCTGGTTTTAGCTGACAGTCACGGGGACATAATCACTGCGTAATGTCCTCTCCTCCCCACCTCAAATTCCTGCATGGACCTGGGACCCGGGGGCCGGCGGAGGCCAGAGACGGAGGCTGCCCCCCCCAAACCCCCCTGCTGTCTGGGAAAGACTCCAGAAGAACTGGGAAGAAACTTGAAGTCCACGATCGAATCAGTTAGGGGAAGAGGGTGTTAGATTTTCTCAGATGTCTTCTCGAGGTAGAGGGCTGGAAAGAACCCACCCCTTGCTAACGGGCACATCAAGCCTCTTCCATGGAGTTGGGACTTCTTTCTCATTCCCAGCCCTGCCCTGCCCTGTCCCTGAAGGAGACAAGCTGTCCTTCTCCCCTCCCTCCTACCACTGTGGCCCGAGGCTGTGATGTCCCTGCTGTGTTCCCAACCCCGGGGCTACAAGGACGGCTGGAGGTGACCCCACTGCAGCCTGAACCTGAACGGAGTGTCTGCTTGATGGGTTTTGGAAGCAACAGGGGCAGCCCCTGTCATGGCCCAACACTCCCCCATGCATGGCGTGTGCCTGCATCTCCCGATGGCAGATCTGGCTCCAGAGGTATTGGGTACAATGCAGGTGTTACTGAGGGCCCCCTGGGTGGAGGGAGGAGAGGGCCCCCACCACCACAGCAGCGTCGCTTCACGAAGTCCCACCTTGGCCGCGCAGCCTCCCCAGGCCCTCCCGGCTGAGGCCCCCCTCCCCTTCATCCCAGGGCCTTTGGCCTGAAAAATCCCGTCTGCTGTTCCGAGTGATCCAGTGGTCTTCAGCCCGAACGCATCTCCCGCTCTGCCTCACAAGAGCTCGGGGGTGCGGCCCACGGCACCCCTCGGTTCAGCCCATCCCACGGAGCGGTGCTGAGGAGGAACAAAACGTTCTGCTGCTGAGGCAACTTTGGTGGACACCCGTCTTCGGGGGCCATCTGGTGGGACTGTCCTGCTGGACGACCCGACGCTGGGCCTCTCAGCCAGAGAGCGACCGAGTCCACCAGCACCAGCTTGCTATCCCGGGCAGGAATCTTCCGTCCAGGAGATGAAAAGCTTGAGAGTTCGCAAGATGCACTCGAAGAAAACAATCAAGAAAACCAAACCTGTGTAAAGAAAGCTGTAAGAGGACGCGGCGGGTGACCTGCACGCGGAGGCTCGTGAAGACTCTTGCTGGCCCTTGTTCTCCACGGAGCAGAGCTGTAGCCGACTGTGGCGTTACTCCGTCCCACCCCAGAACACCCGGCCGCCCCCACACCCTTGAACCAAGACTCTGTTCTAATCACCATTTACACCGTTTTCTCCCTGGGACCCCTCCCCTCCCTCCCCTAACCCTCAAACCTGTTAACATTGTCTTAAGGTGAAATGGCTGTAAAATCAGTATTTAACTAATAAATTTATCTGTATCCCTGGCTCCCTTCTCCTCCCTCAGAGGTCTTTACCGGGAGGCGCGATGCTGGTGTCTTTTCTTGGGGACTCTCAGGGAGAGCAGGGACAGGTCAGCTCGTGGCTTCATTGCCCTAGGAGAGGGTTGGACCAACCGCTAGCCCAAGCTCTGGTCCTCAGCTTCCTAGGATCCAGCAGACGGTGCCCTGGGGCTGCAGCATCCCGAGACCTCGGGCACCTGTGCTCTGAGGCTCCAGGTACCTGGCGGTAGGCGGTGCCTCCGGCCTCTCCCTGGCTGTAGGATGTGTCTTGGACAGTCACCCAAGAGCTCCGGCCACCTTTTGCTTTTCCTTTATGGTTTGATCCAAACAGGCCCTTAAAGGAGCAAATGATGCTGACCCCTGGAGAGGAGATTGAAAATCTCTCTCTCTTATCCTTTTTTTTCATGTGTGTGGTACTGGGGATTGAACCCAGGGGTATTCTACCTCCGATCTACACCCCCAGCCCTATTTTTTATTCTTTATTTTGAAACAGGGTCTCACTAAGTGGCAGAGGGCCTCACTAGGTTGCTGAGGCTGGCTGCGAACCTGCAATCCTCCTACTTCAGCCTCCCAAGTACTGGGAGTACACGCCTACGCCACCATGCCCAGCTTTCTCTTACCCATTTTGACTTCACCTTTTTTTTTAGAAACAGAATTGCTTGACTGTTTTATCATAAAGTATGTGAACATGATGTGATGGGGCACACCTGTAATCCCAGGACTTGGGAGTCTGAGACAGGAGGAGCACAGGTTCAAGACCAGCCTCAGCAACTAACTTAGTGAGACCCTCAGCAACTTAGCGAGACCCTGTTTCAAAATAAAAAGAGCTGGGGGTGTAGCTTGGAGGTAGAATGCTCCTGGGTTTAATCTCTAGTACCACCTGCCAAAGTAAGCTATCCCTCAATTTTGTTTTTGTGGTACTAAGAATGGAACCCAGGAGTATTCTACCTCTTAGCTACACCCTTACCCTTATTTTGAAACAGGGTCTCACTAAGTCGCTGAGGCTGGCCTTGAATCTTCGATCCTCCTGTTAGCCTCCCAAGTACTGAGATTACAGGTGTGTGTCACCACACCCAAACTATACCTCAAAAACCAAAAAAAATTTTTTTTTTGTGGTACTGGGGATTGAACCCAGGAGAATTCTACCTCTGAGTTATACCCTCAGCCCTTTTTATTTTTTATTTTGAAATAGAGTCTTGCTAGGTTGCTGAGAGTCTTGCTAAGTTACTAAGGCTAGTGCTCCTCCAGTCTCAGCCTCCCAAGTACTGGGATTACAGGTGTGCACCACCACACCCGGATATACCTTAATTTTGTGTGTGTGTGTGTGGTACTACGGATGGAACCCAGAAGTCTTCTACCCCCAGACTATACACCCCTAGACCTATTTTATTTTTTATATGGAAACAAGGTCCCATTAAGTTACTGAGGGCCTCACTAAATTGCTGAGGCTAGCTTTGAACCTGTGATCCTCCTGTCTCAGCCTCCCAAGTACTGGGATTACAAGCGTGCGCCACCACGCCTGGCTCGACCTCAATTTTTAAAAGAATAAGACCCATAACAGTCCGTCTCTACTAACAGGTACCAGAGGGTCAGTCACCAAGCCGAGTTCCTGCTGAAGGCAAAGACATTTGTTTTGGTTGGTAGATACTACATGGGTGGTTATGTAGGGGGCCTTTTGACTATTTATTTATTTATTTATTTATTTATTTATTTATTGCGGTACTGGGGATTGAACTCAGCGGCATTCTACCTCCGAGCTATACCCCCAGCCCTAGTTTTTATTCGTTATTTTTTTGAAACGGAGTCTCACTAAGTTGCGGAGTGCCTCACTAGGTAGCTGAGGCTGGCCTCGAACCCAGATCCTCCAGTCTCAGCCTCCCGAATGCTGGGATTACAAGCATGCGCCACCACGCTCGGCTGCCTTTTGACTATTTAAAAATGGCTCGTGCTTTCTTAATTGTTGAATTTCTGGGTCCCTGCTGTACACACACCTGGGGCAGATTCTGTATCCGTACCCGTCTGTGCTGTGGCTTCCTTGAGCAAATGGTAGTGCTGGAGAGCGCCCTGGAGCACTGGACCGTGCCCCGAGCCGGGGGTCCTGGAACCTGTCCTTGGGTCCGTGTTTGGCCAGGGGCCAGCCGCGTGGCCCTCAGCATCCTTGTGTAGATGTTGTGCCCCGGGGCTCTGTACGCTCCTTTGGAGCCTACCCAACCCAGGAGAGTACGTTACACAGACCCGTCCTTGTGGTGTGGTACAAGGCGCACACCTCCCCTTTCCTTTTAGCACCTGCCGTGCTATGAAGATGGTCAAGAGGTGACATTCTCCAGAGTCCCAGTGGATTCCACCTAGAGTCCATGCCGAGGAAGCCACCAATTGCAGGAAGGTGGCTCTCCTCTGCGGCACACACACTTTTTTTTATTTGCGGTACCAGGGATGGAACCCAGGGGCATTCTACCTCTGAGCTACAGCCCCAGCCCTATTTTTAATTCTTTATTTTGAAACAGGGTCTCACTAAGTTGCGGAGTGCCTCACTAACTAGCTGAGCCTGGCTGTGAACCCGGATCCTCCTGTCTCAGCCTCCCAAATGTTGGGATTACAAGCGCGCGCCACCACGCCCGGCTTTCCCACACACTCTTGTTGGCACAGAGGACACCTCGGGGCCTGAGGCTTGAACGGGCTCCTTCTGAAGACCGGAGCTGACGCCCGCCTTGCTCCTGGGAAGCAGAGCCTGTAACTGTGGTCAGTGATGAGGTTAACAGACGCTTTGGAAACTATACAACCGACGAGTGTCTCCTTCAGAGCGGCCGCCTGGGAACTGCACTTCCTCCAGGGATGCCGCCGTTGCAGGAATAGACCCTGGAACTCCCTGTAGATGCTTCTAGAACCTGTTCATAAGCAGCCACGAGGACCCGGGCTGCTTGTTGGGGCCCCAAGTAGGATTCTCTTGCAGAGACCATGTTTATCGCCAGCCTTGGTTCTAAGTGCCCCTCAAAGAAGAGGGCGTGTCCGTCAGCAAGGAGCTGGTGAGGAAAAGCCCTCGGGGCCTGAACAGGACTCCCTGTGGGGGCAGCCTCGAGGCTGTGGAAGGCTGCAGGCTGTGGCTTAGATCAGTCTGCTTGCTCGCTCTTTCTTTTTTTGGTGGATCTGGGGATTGAACCCAGGGGCATTCTACCACTGAGCTACACCCCCTGCCCTATTTTATTTATTTATTTATTTATTTATTTATTTATTTATTTATTTATTTTTGCAGTACTGGGGATTGAACCCAGGGGCATTCTATCTCTAAGCTACACCCCCAGCCTTATTTTTTATTCTTTATTTTGAAACAGGGCCTCCCTAAGTTGTGGAGGGCCTCACTAAGTTGCTGAGGCTGGCCACGAACCTACAATCCTCCTATCTCAGCTCCCCAAGTACTGGGATTAAAAGCATGTGCCACCACACCTGGCTCCTATTTTATTTTTGAAACAGAGTTTTGCTAAGTTGCTGAGCATCTCGCTAAGTTGCTGAGTCTGGCCTCGAATCTGTGATCCTCCTGTCTCAGCCTCCCAAGTACTGGGCTTCCAGGTGTGTGCCCCGCTCCAGCTTAGTCATTTTGTGAAATCCACCCAAGACTTTGGCATCCTCCTCCACTGCTCTCTGTGATGACAGCTTGGGAGGGGCTGCAGGCCCCCAACTGGGACAGCAGTGAGGCTGCCACAGGCTTGGGATGGCTTTTTTTTTTTTATTAAACTTGTGGAAGATTGTGGAGTTTTCTGTGAAAGTGCAAAACCTGGGTCCATTTCTCCAAAAAAAAAAAAAAAAAAAAAAAAAAGGCACACATAGCTTGAGATTTTGCACACCACTCATAATTTTAGGGGTCTATGAATTCTGGAAACTTCTCCACACCTCCCTGGTTAAGAACCCCTGCTCTGGGGCCCTGGTGCAGTCCAGGGCTGCAAACCTGAGTTTGTCCAACTGATCGGTTCACGTCTAGCCAGGCTTCCCCGGTGCGGGGTGGGAGAAGCTGGGCCCAGAATAAACCTTTCTGTTTAGTTACACAGCCAAGCAGTCCAACGGTTCCAGGAGAATTGTCAAAGCCCCTGGAGCTCCTCTTGGCTCCAGGAAGACCTTGCAGCCTAAAATCTAGCTGGTGACGCAGTTATCCAAGGTCAGGGCTGGAGAAGCACCAATCCCTTCCTCCTTCCAGGAACTACAGGTCCCGGGTTACAGGAGACAAGCTGCTAAGGATTAGGGAAATGAGGATCACTGAGGTCTCCAAGGGTGGCCTGGGAGAGTTAAATAAAACAGAATGAAAACGGAACCCTCACTAAGGGAAAGAAAGCCGGGTGGAGTAGCATGCCCGACTCAGTTACAGATCACGGGGGTCTCAGAGATCACCTGAGGGTCCAGCCCTCTTGTCCCACCATAGGAAGGATTTGCCCGAAGCCACTGGGCTGGTGGGAGGAAGAGTGTTCATTCACCACCTGCCCTCTCTAGATGGCCGGGAGTGGGACTCAGGCACGGTGCTTGCAGTTAATGCGCTTACCATGTGGGGGCGCCCACACTCCCTTCTCTCTTTCCACCTCCAACACGGTCTTAATTTTCAAACCAGTAATCTAAGCTGAGCCCCTGATTCTCCTGAGGAAAAGCACTGACCGCTTAACGAGCATCAATCACTGCACACTGAAGGCTGCTGGCAGCTTTATTTAGCCACAAAGCATTTTACATCCTCACAACCATGTTTTGCATATGAAGAAGGTATGGCCCAGGGGTTTTAAGTCACTTGTTGAAGGTCACAGGGCTAGTAAGTGCAGAATCAGGATTCAAATCATGTCTCTGCTTGACTCTAGGATATGAGCTTTCATCCCCACCCCAGCCTCTCCTAAAGAGTGGAAACCTACAAGCTGGGGAGCCCTCCAGACCCTGACTCCAAGCACTTTACAGTTTATGTATGTTTCCTAACTAATATCTCATTTAATCACTCATTCGACAAATACAATGAGTGCTTACCACCAAGTACCGTTCTCTTAGCGGGAAAGAAAATCCTGAGCCCCACTACAGACCTGAGTCAGAACCTGCATTAAACAGGTCTCCAGCCAATTCATGTGCACTAGAGTTTGAAAAACGAGGCTTTATGATATGTCTATAATGCCATACAATAGAAGTTCTATTTAATGAGTCAATTTAGAGATATCATGACTTGCTTTTATCCCCCACAGTTAATGATGAGACAATACATGTAAAGACCTTACAAATTGTCTTGCATATAGAATTTGCTCAATAAACCATAGCTGTCATTATAAATGACAGAGCCCAGCTCTGAACCTCTTGGTTTCTTGACCGTGCAGCCCCTTGGGAGGCATTCATTCTACCAGGTGAGGCAAGGATGGGTGCAAGGGTCCCCCCAAGCACAGCCAATCTACAAGAGAGGAACCAGGGAGTCCAGAAGCTCCCTCAGGAGTTAGACCCCAGATAGCAGAGGCTATCTTCCACAGTCTTCAGCAGGTGCCACTGTGGAAGGCTGCCTGTCTGTGCCGGCCAAGCTCTCCCAGGACCCTCAGCCAGGGTCGGAGCGCCTGCCACCCTGCCTGTTTGCAGAAAACCTACCTTGCATTGCCTGAACTTCCTTGCTGACTTTCTGGAAATGCTGGCTCTCTGTCTTTCTTGGAGAACTAAGAACAGAATGTATTTCTATTTGGATAGTTTATTATTTTATTGCTTTCATTCTTTCAAATAAAAATTAATCCAGGTCAAATGATTGTTCTGCCTTAGCTTCCCGAGTAGCTGGGATTAGAGCTCAGCTTCACACAAGCATTTTAAAGCAAAATTTGCTCATGGTAAAAGTTCATATAAAGTACCCCACCATTTAAAAACTCCCCGAGAGGAGGTGGGGGTGTTGCCTGCCTTGCAGGGCTCAGGCACTGAGTTGGAGCCCCAGCCCTGCAAAACAAGACAAAAGCAAAAACTTCACGAGCATTTCCTGAAAAGGTTTCCTTTCCATCCTTACTACTTTCTTAAGCTCAGAGGCCGAACAGAAAGGCCCACTTTGGCCTGAACCATCTGTGGGGACATGGTGTGTGTTAGACTCTCTCTCCTCCCTCTGCTAAATGCCACTGTTATATACGAAAAGCAACTAAGCTTGTCCTTGGAGACTGCATGCTGCCCCAGCACGGCGCCACCTCCGTTCTGCTCTGGCATATAAAATGAACAGGGACTGTCCACTGTGTGGACATGCGGATATACAGCTATGCAGAAGGCCCTCACGGATGTCCCATGCTCAGAAGCTTGCGTGCAACCCGGGTGGCTGCCCCTGGGTACTGGAGGCCTAGGCCTCCTCTTTCAGCTTGCTGCAGCTGGAGTAAAGGCATGTCTGCATGTCTGTTTGTCTGTCTGTCTGTCTGTCTCTCTCTCTCTCTCTCTCTCTCACACACACACACACACACACACACACACACACACACACGCCTCTTTCTGTCTCTCTCTCTCTTTTTTTGTGGTACTGGGGATTGAACCCAGAGTCAATTTCTTATTTGGAAACAGGGCCTAACTAGGTTGATGAGCGTCTCACTACTTGCTGCGGCTGTCGTCGAACCTGTAACCCTTCTATCTCAGCCTCTCAAGTACTGGGATTACAAGCACGCGCCACCACGCTCGGCACACACACACCTCTCCTCTTTAATGACAGACCAGATGGAACCGCAACTTTCCAGCCTTGGTCGGTTGCGCACCATCACCCCAATCAAGGCTGTCCCATTTAGAGCACATCAACTTTTCTCTGCAACTGTCCTCGCGAGACAATCAGCGTGCCAAGAGCGTTCGGCTTCCTCGGTCCGGCAATCAGTTCTTCCCCCAGTTTGCCCGGGACCACACAGACCCCGCTTCCACGCCCCGCCCACTCGGGGGCGGAGCCCGGACCCAGCCCCGCCCAGAGCCCCGCCTCCTGCGTCTAGGGGGCGGGGCCCCGCACGTCTCCTAGGAAACCGCGGATTCTGCGCGCTGCGTGGGCCACGGAGCTGGGGCGGGCGTGGAGGACGCGGACGGCAAAGGTGAGTCGTGCTGCGGCAGCCCGGACCCCGCCACCTGCACGGAAGGGCGGCGCTGGGAGGCGCGGAGGGCTCGGGGTCCCGCGCCCCGCGCAGGTGCACGCTGTTCTCATGACTTTTTGCGCTGTGAAAACTCGGTTACAGAAAAATTAAGAAGCGTCTCTTAAAGAGGCCGATGTTTAGCCGGGCGTGGTGGCGCACGCTTGTAATCCCAGTACTTGGGAGGCTGAGACGGGAGGATCGCAGGTTCGAGGACAGCCTCAAGCAAGTAGTGAGCCTCTCATCAACTTAGTGAGACTCTATTTCCAAATACGAAATAAAATCGGGCTGGGGGTGTAGCTCGAAGGTAGAATGCCTCTGGATACAATTCCCAGTACAATTAATCAATCAATCATACATAAACATAAGAGGTCGATTTTTTTCCCCCTTTTAGTCTGTTAACCACGGCGCCTGTGTCCTGGGAGCCCCGGTGGTCCTCACTCCTGTCCCTTCGTCCCCATCTCTCCACCCTGTCCCCCGCAAAGAGCTGGAAAGGCGGTCATCAGAGACTCTCCTAGGGGAGTGGTTTGCCTGGGAAGAAAACAGCGGTGGCTACTGTCGCCGCGGACTCCAGAGGTAACTGCTGCTCGGCCCTCTCCATCAAAATACCTAGGAAACAACATGTCCAGGAGCGGGGAGATTTAAGATTTGAGTTTGCACGCTTGTAATCCCAGTACTCGGGAGGCTGAGACAGGTGGATCGCCGGTTTGGGGCCAACCTCAGTTTCTTAGGCTCTCCACAACTTAGTGAGACCCTGTTTCAAAATAAAGAATAAAAAATAGGACTGGAGGTGTAGTTCGGAGGTGGAATGCCCCTGGGTTGAATCCCCAGTACTGCAAAAACAAAAACAACATAAAAGATTTGCGTGGATTGCCGAGGCAGGCTTTTCCAGAAGCTTCCTCCGTGGGCTCAGAGCGAGTTAAGGTGGACTGTGTCTGGCAAGCCTCCTTCCAGCCGAGCAGTTTCCCCTCGAAGGTCTGAGTAAGGGAACTATTACCACATGTCAGGGAATCTAAGGCCCGGGGCATTTAAGGTGCACAATAGATTTAAGGAAGCTGGCCTGGCCCCTGGGGCAGCTCATCCTTCTGTGGAATGTGAGCATGGCCTCGCTGAGCTCTCTTTTGGCCACCTGTGCTCTTAAAGTTGGTGGCAGGCCCACCTTGGTGGCCCATGCTTGTAATCCCAGTAGTTGGGGAGGCTGAGACAGGAGGCTCCATCACAGGTTTTTGGCCAGCCTCAGCAACTTGTGAAGCCCTCTGCAACTTAGTAAGACCCTGTTTCTAAAATAAAGAATAAAAAAATCAGGCTGGGGGTAGATTTCAGAGGTAGAATGCCCCTGGATTCAAATCCCACTCCCCCCCCCCCACACACACACAGTTGGTGGCAGAAACAGCCTACTTAGAACTTGGCACCATCAGAAATGTGAAAGGCCAGGTGTGGTGGTGCATGCTTGTAATCCCAATGCTTGGGAGGCCAAGACAGGAGGATCGCAAGTTTGAGGCCAGTCTTGCAACTTAGTGAGGCCCTCTGCAATATGGGGAGACCCTGTTTCCAAATTTAAAAATAGAAAAAGACTGGGCTTGGTGGCACATGCTTGTAATCCCAGTACTTGTGAGGATGAGACAGAAGGATCCGGATTCCTGGCCAGACTCGGCTGCTTAGTGAGGCCCTCCACACTTACTGAGACCCTGTTTCAAAATAAAGAATAAAAAAGGGAGCTGGGGTCTAGCTTGGAGGTCTAGCCCCTGGGTTCAATCCTCAGTAATACAAAAATAAAATAAAATAGGACTGGGAGTATAGCTCAGAGGTAGAATGCCCCTGGGTTCAACCCCCAGTACCAGACACACACACACACACACACACACACACACACACACACACACACACACACACACAGTTGGTGGCAGAAACAGGCTGCTTAGAGCTTGGCACCTCAGAAATGCAGGAGGGAGTGATGCCTCTTGGTCGGGCTCTGCCTGCAGGGATGCCAGAAGGACCTTCTGTGAGGAAGTTTCACCACTTGGTCGCCCCCTTCGTGGGCCAGCAGGTGGTCAAGACAGGCGGCAGCAGTAGACAGCTGTGCCCTGCCTCCCTGCAGGCCCTGTGGCTCCAGGACACCCAGGTGAGTCCGGCCTCCTCTGGTGGGTGGGCTCCCTCTGCACATCTGCGCCTCCCCTGGACTCCGACCCAGAATGTGCCAGGCTGTCCCTCCCGGGAGCCCAGGACGAGCCCCCAGCAGTCCCCGGGGCTCCTGGTCCTCCAGTCTGACGTTCTGCAGTCAGCAGTGGACATCACAGTTGACAGCGTGCTGCCAGGGGCATAGAGGTATGAGCCGAAGAGCCCGATTCAGAGTCCAGAGAGATCCCGACCGCTGCTGCTGCGTCCGATGGGTGCCTCTGGCCAGGATCCTACCGGCCAGTGGGGGATAGGGAGGGCTTTGCTGCAGACCTGGGCCCAAACCTCTCATGTTTGTCCTGAGCAAGAGTCAGAATCCCTGAGCCAGGGCGTGGTGGCATACCAGTACTTGTAATCCCAGTACTTGGGAGGCTGAAACCAGAGGATCTGGGCCAGCCTCAGCTACTTAGTGAGGCCCTCTGCAACTTAGTGAGACCCTGTTTCAAAATAAAGAGTAAAAAGAACAGGGCTGGAGGTAGAATTGCCCTGGGTTCAATCCCCAGTACCTCAAAAAATTAAAAAATTAAATAAAAAATAGGGCTGGGGTGTAGTTCAGAGGTAGAATGCCTCTGAGTTCAATCCCCAGTAATGCAAAAAAAAAAAAAAAAAAAAAAAAAAAAAAAGTGTTTAATTCCTCCCCTTGCTCCTGGTGCCAATTGCCCACACCACTAGCGCAAAAGGCAGAGCCCAAGTAATGAGTGCGCTGGGCTTTGGGGCTGGGAGACGGAGGCAGTGTGCAGCCGGCCAGCTGTCTGCATAGCCCCGAGCCCCTTTCTGGGTCTGTAAGGCTCAGATACGTGTCCGTCTTTTCCTAGGTGCATGGAAAGAAATTGTTCCTTAGATTTGACCCAGATGAAGAAATGGACTCCCCCCGCAGCAGCCCGCTTCCAGGGCCTCTGCCAAAAGAAACCCAGAAGGGAGAGGCTGAGGACGCAGAGCCAGCGCTGGGGCCCGTCAGACAGGAAACCTCTCCAGGATCCTCCGGGCCCACAGAGCTCGCGCCTAGCGGGTGGGAGGACCCCGAGCCTTTGGCGGCGGATGGCCCTGCGACGGGTGCCCAGAGGTGGCTTCAAGTCCGCTTCGGTATGTTTGGCAGCGTCTGGGTGAACGAGTTCTCCAGAGCGAAGAAAGCCAACAAGAGGGGAGACTGGCGGGATCCTGTGCCCAGGTACTGGGGGGCTGTGGTATTCGGGTGGCCCCGCCGTGGCTGGGCGGGGGGCCTGCTCACGTGGATGTCCAGCCTGCCGCACCTAGACCCTGCTGTCCAGGAGAGACAGGTGCTGTTGGCAGTGGACTGTGTTCTGCTCCCAGGAGAGGAATCCCGACTCTAGGGGTCGCTTAGAGAAAGGAGAGGTTTTCCAGCAAACGTGGTGCTTGAGGGTTAGAAGGTCTCTGATGAGTGTTTTATGTCTCAACTCATGTGCTCCGAATTTAGGGATAGGATTTGCCTAGTTTTTAATCTACGAATGTCGAGAATATCTTTGTGCAAAGAACTCTGCGTTTAGGATTATTTCCGTGGGCTCAGTTCCCAGTGGAGGTCTTGCTGGCTGAAGGGAAGGACCGTCCTTGTGCCTGCACGTTTTTATGGCCTTACGGAAGTGCTGACTTAGCCGAATTCTCACTAGCGCTGGGTCCTTCCTGCACCTCTTATCAGTGTGTTGGAGCTTTTGGATGTTAAGTCTGACAACCTCTGGTGTGTGTTGCCAGTAGTGTTTGAGGCTGTCTTTTGTCCTTTGACCGTGTTTATGATGTTTTTTGACATTTGGGATTTGTGTGTGGGGGTGGGAGGGTCTTAGGGATTGGACCCAGGGGCGTTCTACCTCTGAGCTATACCCCTAGCCCTTTATTTGTGTGTGTGTGTGGGGGGGGTGATGGAGATTGACGGCATTCTCTCTCTGAGCTACACCCCCAGTACATATCAGGACGTCCCGTGGGGCTCCCTGTGCCTTTCACCTCCCTGGTTGAGTCGGTTTTTGCCGGAGATGTATTTTCCTTGAGTAGTTACCTCCGGCGCTGAGCTGGACGTTCTCCCGGGCCTCGCCTGTGTGCAGCCACCCTCGGCTCTCCCCGGAGCTGCGTGGGTGCGGTGTCCTCCTCCTCCGGACGTGGAGGCGGTTCCGGGAGATTAGCGGCCCCTTCCAAGTTAGCCCTCCCTTCTTGTTCAGAGCTCTCGAGGCTTCTGCTCTGTCCTTGGCACCGAGGAAGCTCAGTGGAGGCAGGTGTGTCTCTGGTAAATCTGGCCAAGACTGGAAGTGCTGTCTCCTTACAGCCATTTCTCTGTCTTCCTTATTAGTGTCTTTTTGTTGTTTTGTTTTCATTTGGGTAACTGGGGATTGAATCCAGGGGTATTCTACCTCCCAACTATGCTCCCAATCCTTGTTATTTTTTATTTCGAAAAAGGGTCTTGCTAAGTTGCTGAGGTTGGCTTCAAACCTGTGACCCTCCCATCTTAGCCTCTCAGTTACTAGGATTACAGGCCTGTGCCACCACATCCAGCTGAGAGGCCCACCATCTTTGTTCAAGTAGTCAGACCTCCTGGACTTTAGACTTTTCTATGTTTTCTAGGTTTCCTTCTGTGAACATGCATTGCTATAATCAGAAGAAGAAAAATATATATACACATAAGCATATACATACATATATGTAGCTTTTTAAAATTACTCCCTTTAGCTCTGAGATGTTTGTGTGACAGAGCCATTCCTTTCCCTTTTGGGATCTTAGCTTCCCCAGATTAATCAAAACTGTTGCACAGAGACTGGATGTATACACATGAGGCTCATGACCTCTAGGGGCCATGTATACACGTGTATACATGTAGTGCACGTAAGATAACCATGTGTGTGCGCCCCTGACTGCCCGGTGTGGTGTGGTGTGTTCTTGCCCCTCAGGTTGGTCCTGCACTTTAGTGGCGGTGGCTTCCTGGCATTTTATAGTTGCCAGATGTCTTGGAGCGCCTCCCCAGAGATCACACCTACCTGCGACATCTTGTCTGAAAAGTTCCATCGAGGACAGGCCTTGAAGGCTCTGGGCCGGGCCCAGCCCGTGTGCTACACGCTGTTGGACCAGCGATACTTCTCAGGGTTAGGTAAGACTGGGGTAAGGGAGGAGCCACAGAGCTGTGTAATGGAAAAACCATTCATCCGGAGGTCACTCTGGTTGGGCTACCACTGTGAGCCTCCTGGCAGCCACATTAGAGTGATGTTAGAGCGTGACCTCCTGCAGGGCGGGTCCTGCCTGCACCCCGGTATCCTCCCCTGCCTGGTGTAGCTCTGCGGGAATCAGGACTCCTCTGTTCACTATCAGAGGGGAGTGCTTGTGCTCCGTGCTCCGGGGTGGACAGAGCTTCCTGCCGCGACAGCACAGGCAGGCGGCAGTGGCCACAAGTGGAGAAGCAGGTTCCCTCTCTCGGTTCAAGGGAGGGACAGGCGGTGAAACTGAGCGTTTCCAGGCGGGGAGAAGAGCTGAGCCATCTGAAGAATGGGTCATGCTGGCTAATTAGCTAGACCAGGGGAGGAGCCAGTCTTACCCGCAGCAGGGCAATTAGCACGACCAAGTTGGCCACCGAGGCAGTCTAGCATTGATGACAAAGTGGCCTCCATATCCCGGGTGCGACTTGGCCTGCCGCAGGTGTAGCCGCCCCGCAGAAGCCAGGGAGGCCTGGTTCACCAGGCGCTGCCTCGTGTTTCCATGTAAGACCAGGGGAGTCCCAAGCCCCAGGAGCAGAGGCTCCCAGGTGTGACTTTGGGTACGCACAGAGAGAACTCGCACCATAAAGACGACCGAAAAGAGCCAGCACCTTAGGCACTTGGGCCTGTCCTTGCTGCCTGCCGCTCAGTGGGAGAGTTACTTGTTAGTCCCCGTTATTGAGAGGAGGGAGCTCAAGCCTCCGACACCGTGCTGAGAGGAGTCCAGGAGTGTGGTAAGAAGCTCATGGGAGGGGCAGGGATTTCCTTCATCCACCCCCCAAATGCTGGACACCAACCTGTGCCCTGCACAGACTGCCTTCTCTCCTTAACAACATGCAGTGTGATGGCTCAGCCCGTGGGACAGTTCAGTGTGAGGTAGAGATTATAAATGCCCAGCAGACACTTGTAATCCCAGCATTTGGGAGGCTGAGACCGGAGGATCTGAGTTCGCGGCCAGCCTCAGCTACCTAGTGAGGCACTCTGCAACTTAGTGAGACTCGGTTTCAAAATAAAGAATAAAAAAAAAAAATAGGGCTGGGGATATAGCTCGGAGGTAGAATGCCCCTGAGTTCAATCCCCAGTTCCTCAAAAAAAAAAAAAAAAGAGCACTGCAAAAGCTGGGTGTAGTGGCATACACTTGTCATTCCAGAACTTGGGAGGTGAGACAGGAGGATCACAACCAGCCTCAGCTACTTAGTGAGACCCTGTTTCAAAATAAAGAATAAAAAAATAGGGCTGGGAGCCGGGCGTGGTGGCGCAGGCTTGTAATCCCAGCATTCGGGAGGCTGAGACCAGAGGATCCAGGTTCATGGCCAGCCTCAGCTACCTAGTGAGACACTCCACAACTTAGTAAGACTCGGTTTCAAAATAAAGAATAAAAAATAGGGCTGGGGGTGTAGCTTGGAGGTAGAATGTCCCTGAGCTCAATCCTCAGTACCAGAAAAAAATACACACACTCCTGCAGTGTTTTTTTGTTTTGTTTTGTTTTGTTTTTGTACTAGGGATTGAACTCAGGGGGCATTCTAACTCCAAGGTATGTCTCCAGCCCTATATATTTTTTTTTTTATTTTGAAACAGGGTCTCACTAGGTTGATGAGAGTCTCACTACTTGCTGAGACTGTCCTTGAACTTGCGATCCTTCTGTCTCAGCCTCCTGAGTCCTGGGATTGCAAGCGTGCATCACCATGCCCAGCTTTGCAGGAATATTTTGAAGTGAGGTACTGATTCTGGAAAACGGGATCAAGCCTGGCCTTACAAAGAATGAGGCAGGAATAGAAAAACAATGAGGACCTCCTGACAATATGGTGCAGTCTTCCTGATAGCTAGAGTGTGTTGCGTTCTGTGCTGGCCACCGTGCTCAGCATTTCTTGATATATCCTCATTATTGCTCACAGAAAATCCCAGTAAGTCATCCCTGCTTTACTGACGCTTAAAGAGCTTCAGGGCCACAGGTGCCTGGGGCTCGGGGCCAGGTGGTCAGGTGCCAGAGGCTTTTGATAACCTCTCTTCTATGACATGGGTCATGCGTGAATGACCTTCATAGCAGCCTTCAAGGTCAGAATGGTGGCACTCGGCACTCATTCCACAGAAGGGGAGTTGACTCGGAGACGCTGCCCTGCCAGGGGTCTGCGGCATGTGCCCGGCTGGCGGGGGCTCCCTGATGTCCTCCTCCGTCCTCCTCGCAGCGTGGTTTGCTCTTAACCCCTTGGTGGTCTCATGGTGGCATACTCGCTTGTCCTTCCCCATACCCCCGCTCTGTTTCAGGGAATATCATCAAGAATGAAGCCTTGTACGGAGCCGGGATCCACCCCCTGTCCCTCGGCTCGCTCCTGAGCGCGCCCTGTCTGGAGGCCCTCTTGGATCATGTGGTAGAGTTCAGTAGCGACTGGCTGCAGGGCAAGTTCCAGGGCAGGCGGCAGCACACGAAGATCTACCGGAAGGAGCAGTGCCCTGCCGGCCACCCGGTCCTGAGGGAGGCCCTGGGCCCGCCGGGTGGGTTCCAGAGGCTCACCTGGTGGTGCCCGCAGTGCCAGCCCCGGCTGCCACCCGAGGAGCCCCCTGAGCAGCCGCCGCATGCCTGAGCACGGTCACCCTTGGGGACTGTTTGGTGCCTGCATCCCAAACTGTGGGTGTGGGCAGGGATGGACGTTTTGGGTCGGGGGTGTCCGTCCTCTCACCGGAGTTATGTCTGGGGCCCGGTTTTCGGGGGTCCCTTTCCAGTTCAGTTAGTTCTTCTGTCGAATTCTCCCATTGTGAAGGAGGGACAAATCCTGACAGCAGGTTACAGGAACCCTCCAGGAAGGAGAGTGGCTTCGCAAAGACCAGAGCCCGTGCCAAACAGCTGCGTTCCCAGCATCGCTCTGCAAGGCCAGCTCGTGTTTTGAAAACTTTGCTTGATTTGAGGGCCCTCTGTTGTGATTTTGTTTCATTGTTATTTTTTGGTTATAGGCATTAAGCCCAGGGGTGCTCTACCGCTGGGTAGTGGGTACCTCCTCATCCCTTTTATTTTAATTTTATTTTTTATTTTTTGATACTGGGGATTAAACTCAGAGACATTCTACCTCCAAGCTGATTTTCTTATTTGAAAACAGGGTCTCACTAGGTTACTGAGAGTCTTGCATGGCTGGTTTTGAACCTTCGATCCTCCTGTCTCAGCCTCCCAAGTACTGGGATTACTACAAGTGTGCACCACCACGCCTGGCTTTTTTTTTTTTAAACAGGGTCTCACTAAGTTGCGCAGGCTGGCCTCCAACTTGAGACCCTCCAGCCTCAGCCTCCTGAGTTGCCAGGATTATAGGTGTGCACCACTACACCTGGCTGACGCCGCCATCTGTTTTGAGCAACAGTGAAACCAAACTTTCTTTTCTGGGGATGAGGATGGAGTGCAGGAGAGAGGTGCTGGCCAGCCCGGCCTGGCTCCTTCCCTTGGACGGTGGCTCCAGGGCAGGCAGGGAGCTGGCCACCTTCACCAATGCCTAGTGGACCGGAAACCCTCTTGTTTACTGCTTAAGCTGACAGATTGTGACTGTTAGTACGTTGAACAATTCAGGAGTCGAGAGATGTAGAGAGACACCCTCTCAGGTCGCCGGCAGCACCCAGATGAAACTGGGACAGCGACGTGGAAATAAAGGCTTTGTTGTTTTCGCTGTCGTCTCTATTTGGCAGTAAAGGATTTTTGTTTTTGTAGTACTGGGGTTCAAACTCTGGGCCTCACTTAGGTGAGTGCTCTACCACCGAGTTTCCCCCCTACCTTCCCAGGAGGTCTCCAGCTGTAAATACCAGCCCTTGGTAAAGGTGACCTGGCAGGGCCTGCGCCAGGCCCAGGTGAGCAGAGATGGACCTGCTTCTGCTGCACCGCCCGGCCCAGGGCAGAGGGCGCTGAGTGCGAGGGAATCCGGAGAAGGTGGGGTGGGAGGCGGCGGCCCACGTGGGTGTCTACAGCAGCTGATGGGCTCAGTATAGCAGTAGGAGTGAAAGGAGGGGACGGTCCTTACTGGCCACACATGGGGACTGGGGAACCGGAGGCTAGAGCTGAAGCCGGCCAGAGCCCGCCGAGGGCCAGCAGGAAGGGGCCAGCCCTTGGGGACCCCAGAGCGACTGACGGGCTGTTTATCCAGCCTTAGAGCCAGCCCTGAGGGCCCGAGCCTGCAATCTCAGCTATGCAGAGGGGCTGAAGCAGGAGGATGCGTTTGAGGCCAGCTTTGGCAATGGAGCATGCCCCCGTGGTGGGGATGGGGGCCTGCACTCCACCTGAGCTGGGGGATGCCTGTCTCCCAAGTGGAAGGAAGTATAGGTCGCCGAGATACACAGCCTGGCAGCTCTCCTCGCAGCAGTGATGGTCAGCCGGGGGATGTCATCTCCTGTGTCGAAGTAGCGTAAGGAAGGTTGGGATCTTAGTGTTGTGTCTAAGGGGCCAGAGGAGAGAATGGCCAATGGGACTGACCAAATGCAAGGGGGGCGGGGGGGAGAGGAACTTCCAACAGAGGCTGATGGTCAGTGATGAGGATCACGCAAGATGAAGGAGAACGGCTGAGAAAACGCCCCTTGGATTTGGCAGTTGATTAAATTCGAGGTCATGGCCAAGCGTGGTACACAGTTGTAATCACTTGGGAGGCTGAGGCAGGAGGATAGATCGCAGGTTCAAGGCCAACTTCTGCAAGTATGAGACCCTGTTTCAAAACAAAAATAAAACAGGATTGGGGGTATAGCTTGGAGGTAGAATGCCCCTGGGTTCAATCCTCGGTCACTCACACACACACACACACACACACACACACACACACACACTGACATCCTAAGAAGGGAAAACATACTAAATATCCTAAGTAAATTGTGAAGTATAAGAAGGTGAGAAATAATGTAGTAAAACACTGCATTAGCATAGGGGGATCAACAGTAATAAGGATGGGAGGATAAACTGCCGTGGGGAATAGGGTGATCAGATGTACAAGGACAAAATGGCGGACCTGCGGGGTCTTTCATTTCTAATGGAGGCGCCTGTGCTGTACTCCTATTGGTGGAGCTTAATGCACAGTCTTCAGGGGATTGGATGGAGAGGATGCCTGGGGGGGGATTGGCACTTGCAATTTTCGAGACATGTTAAGTTTATAAAAGAATGTGAAAGCATAGAAAGTTACAAAATGGCAATTTTACAAAATGGAGCTTAAGTCAAGCTGTCCCTTTGATGGAAAGATCTGATTATATTTTCACAGTTCGTTTTGTACTGGGAATGGAACCTGGGGGCACTCTACTTCCAAGCTCTCACTAAGTTGCTACAGGTCTAGCTAAATTGCTGAGGCTGGCCTAGAACCAGCCATCCTCCTGTCTCAGCCTCCCAGGTACTGGGATTACACACATGCGCCGCCCCCATGCCAGGATGACTTGAGTTTTTTAAGGATCACTGGTTGTGTTAACGAGTTGCTTACCAGGTGCTTGTCTTATGGAGTCAAAGAATGAAATCTGCAAACACCAGGAATTTTTTTTTTTTTTTCCAGTACTGGGGATTGAACCCAGGGGCATTCTGCCTCCGAGCTACACCCCCAGTCCTATTTTTTATTCTTTATTTTGAAACAGGGTCTTACTGAGTTGCAGAGGACCTCACTAAGTAGCTGAGGCTGGCCATGAACCCGGATCCTCTGGTCTCTGCCCAAGTACTGAGATTACAAGGGTGTGCCACCACACAGGGCTACCAGGAAATTTTTTTTTTTTTTTTTTTTTTTTTTTTGGCGGTACTGGAGATTGAACTCAGGGGCATTCTACCTCTGAGCTACACCCCCAGCCCTATTTTTTATTCTTTTTTTTTGCGGTACTGGGAATTGAACTTGGGCATTCTACCTTCAAGCTATACCCCCAGAGCCCTATTTTTTATTCTTTATTTTTGATACCGAGTCTCACTAAGTTGCTGAGTGCCTCACTAGGTAGCTGAGGCTGGCCGCGAACCTGGATCCTCTGGTCTCAGCCTCCCAAATGCTGGGATTACAAGCGTGCGCCAACATGCCCGGCTATTTTTTATTCTTTATTTTGAAACCGGGTCTCACTAAGTTGCAGAGGGCCTCATTAGGTAGCTGAGGCTGGCCACGAACCCGGATCCTCTGGTCTCAGCCTCCCGAATGCTGGGATTGCAAGGGTGTGCCACCATGCAGGGCTACCAGGATTTTTTTTTTTTTTTTTTTTTTTTGCGGTACTGGGGATTGAACTCAGGGGCATTCTACCTCTGAGCTACACACCCAGCCCTATTTTTTTATTCTTTATTTTGAAACTGGGTCTCACTAAGTTGCGGAGGGCCTCACTAGGTAGCTGAGGCTGGCCGCAAACCTGGGTCCTCCAGTCTCAGCGTCCGGAATGCTGGGATTACAAGGGTGCGTCACCATGCCCGGCTACCAGGAAATTTTAAAGTAGGAATTTTACTTTAAAGGAGCAAGCAAGCAGAGAGGGAGATCCTCCTAAGGCAGACTCCAGAGTCCAGCAGAGCCTTCTGACACTGCCTGAGTGTAGCCGGGGCCACACACTGTCACATGGCCTTTCCCCAGAGTCCACTTGATCGGGGTTAAAACTCCCACGCAGGGGAGGGTTCCAAGAAGGTAGCTAATATTGGTGCTGAGCATAGGACTTTATATATGTTTGAAGACCCTATATATAGACATTAACCAATAAAGAAAGCCCCCGTTTTTCAACTTGGTCTTCTTGGGTTAATCTGTCATCTAGGCCTTTAATTTCTGGAAGTCATGAGACTGTTCTGCCTGTTTGTTTCCTGGTCTACTCCTAGCAACAGTACATGAATCTAAGGTTGCTGCACACAGATCTTTGGTTCCTGCCATCTGGATTCTATTAAGATCCAATGAACACCTTCCTTCTGGGAGGTGGGGAAGGTGTTTTTCTTAACCCTTAACACCTGGGAGTCTAGTTCCCTCACTCCTACCCAATACCTAACTCCTCTGTTGTGGTGTTAAATGACTGTAGCAGACTGCGTAGTGCGTAGCTTCTGGGCCTTATGAGAGATCTAGGATGAGATACAATTCCCACCTCACCCTCCTATAGGTAATATTAAGGCTTCAGATCTTCTGGGGCTGAGCGGGACCTACAGTGAATGCTTGAGCCTGTTCTTGCAGGGTCAGCACCCAGCAGTGCCCCGGGAGGCAGTGGGCGGTGCAGCGCCATGCTTGTGCTCAGGAGGATGCTGAGAGCTTTGGCCTTCAGGTAACCTTTGCAGTAAAGACACGACAACCTGGAGGTGGGCACGCCTTTAAAAGGCTTCCTGCAAGCCGGGCGTGGTGGCACATGCTTGTAACCCCAGCATTTGGGAGGCTGAGACCAGAGGATCCGGGTTCGTGGCCAGCCTCAGCTATCTAGTGAGGCACTCTGCAACTTAGTGAGACTCGGTTTCAAAATAAAGAATAAAAAATAGGGCTGGGGGTATAGCTCGAAGGTAGAACGCCCCTGAGCTCAATCCCCAGTACCGCAAAAAAAAAAAAAAAAAAAAGGCTTCCTGCAGCCGGGCCTGGTGGTGCACACTTGTAATCCCGGTACTTGGGAGGCTGAGACAGGAGGATCGCAGGTTAGCAGCCAGCCTCAGCTACTTAGGCTCTCTGCAACTTTGTGAGACCCTATTGTAAAATAAAGAATAAAAAATGGCTGGGGGTGTCGCTTGGAGGTAGAATGCTCCTGGGTTCAACCCCCCAGTATTGCAAAAAACATATGCATATATTTATAAAATGTATATTTTATATTTATAATATATTACATACATTTTTATATTTATAAAATAAAAGGCTCCCTGCTCGGGCCTCGGATGATTCTCAGCCCGCGAGCCCGGGCGGCCCCGAGGACATAAACCAGCGGGCAGGAATACACACGACCCACCTCGAGGACAGTTTTTGACAAAATCGTGGGGGGTTGCGTCAACCGCCTACGCTAGTCTCCGCCCAGCTCTCGAGACACTCAGCGGGAGCAGGTTTCGCGGACTTGAACTCAGGCGCTGCCAGACAAACGGAAGAAAACAAAGGCCCAGGTTAGCACACCAATCCCGCTCGCCGGCTTCTTTCAACCGTCCAATGAGCTTCTAGGGCGTGGTCGTCACGCCAGACCCATCCCGCCGTCGATTGGTCGGCGTCTTCCTGGTGCGAGCGGCACTAGCCAATCAGAGCCGGTCAGTCCACGATGCGCGTCCCTAGTGCCGGCGCGAGCGCCAGCGACCCGTTGAGGTGGGCGGGACGTGGGCGGGGCTCCGCCGCTTTGGGCCCGCCTCCGCGCCCGCCCCGCCCCGCCCGCCGCGCGGCCTCGGCTTCATCTCCGCCCGGCACCGGCGGGTGGGAGCCGGAGAGCCCGGAGAGGTGAGCGCCGAGGTCCCGCGGTTCGCGCCGCAGCCGGCATCATGGAGTTCGTGAAGTGCCTGGGCCACCCCGAGGAGTTCTACAACCTGCTGCGCTTCCGGATGGGGGGCCGGTGGAAGGTGATACCCAAGATGGACCAGGTGGGCCGAGCATCCTCGCATCCCGGCCGGCGGGAGGCTGCGCCCGCGGCCGTCTCCGGGGTCGGCGCGGCTGGGCGGGCGGCGGAGGGCGAGGGCCGCGGCGAGGGGGTGCCGGACCCCCGAGAGCCCGCGTTATCTCGGCGTTATCTCGGGAGGCCGGTCCCTACCCCCGCCCCCGCGGTCTCGTGCTGAAACAAGTCTCTGCCGGCTCAAACCGCTGGTTTTTAGGTAGTTTGGCTTCACGTTTCGTTCCTCGCGAGCGTTTGCGTGTATCTGTGCTCTAATGGATGGGTCCCAAAATCGAGATTAGGTGATGGGTGGGTAAAGAAGAGTGAGATAATTTTTTTTAACATAATGATCTATGCAGGTCTTATCATATGAATACCTATCCTGGAATGAAATCTTCTCCTTCCAGTTTTTAGTAACATCATTTCCATAATTTCCCCACCTTCCTGCAGCACCAGCTTTTTTTTTTCTCTCTCTCTTTTTTTTTTTTGTAACACTCACCTACTGTTCCAATTTTTTGGTTATCTGTGTGCCTGTGGATTGGCTAGACAGACATATCTGCTTGAAGGCCAGGACTTGGTTTTGTTTGTTTCATCTGCTTTACACTTGCCTGTACTCTTAGTGAAATGGATGCTTATGAAGGTGTTTATTCCAACAAGAAAAAATATTCTTACATAATTATTGACTGAATAGACACATTCAGTTGAATTAGTGGGTTACATCAAAAGCTTTTAATTTTTCTTCCCAGTGGAATTATTACCGATACTGTACTTTGTTTAAATGCTCTCTTAGTTGGTTTTCTTTATTAAAATACTTTATTTTTTCATCAAAAAAGAAAAAAGTTTCCCCCTTTATCTCATAACTTAGAATATTTTCTCATTCTCTAAAGTCTAGTTATAGCCAGTGCTACCTCTTGGCTTTTCAACACTTACTGAACACGTGTTGTGATGTAGGTACCATATCAGGTGCAATATACCTGGCAGGATAATATGGAATATATTCAAATGGGACACAGATTGCTCACTTCCTTGTCAGGGCAATCAAGTGTTACACAATTGTTCTTAGAGTCAGGCACGGTGGTACACACCCGTAATCCCAGCTATTTGGGAAACTGAGTCAAGAAGATCACAAATTTGAGGCCAGTCAGAGAAATTTAGCAAGATCCCCAAGTCAAACATCAACAACAACAAAAAGGGCTGGGGATGGAAGTCAGTGGTAACGGCCTGCCTTAGTGAGCAAGGCCCTGGATTTAATCTCCAGTACTACAAAATAAAATGGATTTGTTCATAGGAAACTTAGGTAGCATACTGAGATGTGTTTTTTTTTTTTTTTTTAGATACTGGGGATTGAACGCAGGGGCATTCTTCCTCTGAGCTACACACCCAGCCCTATTTTATATATTTTAGTTTGAAGCAGGGTCTCACTAAGTTGCTGAGGCTGCCTTGAATCCTGTCTCAGCCTCCCAAGAACTGAGATTACAAGTGTGTGCCACCACGCCCAGCCCTGCTTTTTCTAGCACTGTTTTACCTTACAGCGGTCTCATAGTTATGCATCGTGGTTGTTTGTGTTTTGGTTTTATGCTCCCAAACTCTCAGAAGTTTGATTCTGGATTTCAGTTATTTAAAAGTAGGAATCTTTGCTGGGCATGGTAGCTCATGCCTGTAATCCAAATACTTGGGAGGCTAAGACAGGAGGATCACAGATTTGAAGCTAGCTTCAGCAACTTAGCAAGACCCTTTTTCAAAATAAAACAAAATAAAAAGAGTGTAGCTTGGATATAGAATGCCCCTGGGCTCAATCCCCAGTAACAAAAATAAAAAAGAAACTTCTAGCATTTTAAACCAGATAAACTTTATGGCAATGTGATAGAATATAGTAAATTTCATAAGGGGGAAAAAAAGCACTTCTGGGGACTTAATCTTTTGAGGGTCACCTAAAGGAAATAGTTCTAAATTGCTTCTGTGCCTTGTTAAATAAACATTTACGTGATTCGTATTAAGATTTCTTATTTGATTTGAAACTCTCTTGAAATTATTGCAGGTAATAGGTTGAACATACCTAATCTGAAATCCAAAAATGCTCCAAAATCTGAAAACTTTTGAGTACTGACATGATGCTCACAAGTGGAAAATTCCACATCTGAACTCATAAGACAGGAGTAGTCAAAATACGGGCGTATTACAAATATTGTATAAAATTACCTCAGGCTTTGTGTATAAGGTGTACATGAAACATAGGTGAATTTCATGTTTAGACTTGGCACCATTCCCAAGATATCTTATTTGCATGCAAATATTGTGAAATATAAAATGCTTCTTGTCCCAAGCATTTCAGAAAAGGGATATGTAACCTGTATTTGTTATTGTGCATTTAGGGGAAGTGCTCACTATTGTCAGATTCTTCTAGAAGAATCAATATTTTGCAGTCCAAATTGTTCAGTCTCTGCTGGGCGCCATGGTGCACTCCTGTGTTCCCAGTACTTGGGAGGCTGAGAGAGGAGGATTGTAGGTTTGAGGCCAGCTTCAGCAACTTAGTAAGACTGTTTCAAATTAAAATAAATAAAAAAGGGTTGGGGGTGTAGCTCAGAGGTAGAATGCCCCCAGGTTCAATCCCTAGTACAAAAAATAAAGAAAAAGAAAAATCATTCAGTTTCCTGAACACCTACAAGGATAGGTATTTACTACCCCTAAGGACTGCTCATTCTGGTTTTCAGGAACTATGATCTTAGAGCTGACCTTTTTACTCTTTGTTCTACTTCTAGAGCCACAAGGAGGCTAATCCTTGCTTTGTAATATAGCTTTTGAAGTATTTTAAGATAACTCTCATATTCTCTAAGAATACCAATATAAAGTCAAATGATCTGTGTTCTTTCTTTAGTTACTCATTATATGTTATGCTTTCTTTATTTTTTTTTTTTTTTTTTTTTTTGCGGTACTGGCGATTGAACTCAGGGGCATTCTACCTCTGGCTACACCCCCAGTCCTATTTTGTATTCTTTATTTTGAAACCGAGTCTCACTAAGTTGCGGAGTGCCTCACTAGGGAGCTGAGGCTGGCCGCGAACCCGGATCCTCCGGTCTCAGCCTCCCAAATGCTGGGATCACAAGCGTGCGCCACCACACCCGGCTTATATGTTATGCTTTCTAGATCATGTACTAACCTGGTGTCTTTCTCTTAAAGTCTAGAGAGTCCAAAGCACTTTAAGTGTGGTCTGGCCACTTTAAAACGTAAATTTTTTTTTTTTTAAATAGATGCTGTTATTTCTAATGAACATACCTTAAGATTGCATTCACTTAAATGCATTTTTAAGCCAGGCATGGTGGCGCATGCCTGTAATTCCAATGCTTGGTTTGTGGACAGCATCTCCACCCTGGTGAGTCCCTCCACAACTTAGTAAGACCCTGTTTTCAAATAAAAAAATAAAATAGCGCTGGGGTGTAGCTCGGAGGTAGAATGCCTCTGGGTTCAATCCCCAAAACAATATGTATGTGCGCGCACGCACACACACACACACACAAATGCGTTTTAATTACAAAATATTTCCAACAAATAGAAAAATGCTGAAAATATTATAAAGAGGTTGGTGTCTGTCTCTCAGATTAAATATTAATTGCTATATTTGCTTTTTTTTTTTTTCCTTAAGAAATTGGGTTTGGGGGCATAGCTCAGTGACAGAGTGCTTGCCTACTGTGCACAAGGTCCTGGGTTCAATCCCCAGCACCACAAAAACAACCACAAAAGCCCTTTCCACATGGCAAGCTTTTCCCTGCCCCAGCCTCAGTGTTGATTAAGTTTCTCAGGCAGTCGCCTCTCGCTGGGTTCAGCTGGTGGTCAACTCAGCTGTCTAGTTGTACCTACTTAGCACTTATTCTTCCATCCTGGTGCCCTGCTGAAGGGCTTTTGAAACCTAGATATTTACCTTTTAGCTAGCTGGTATCATAATAATTGGCTAATGTTTATTGAGCTCTTATTTTGTGCCAAGCACCATTTTAAATACCTAACATAGATTATTATGTAAATATCCCGTAACTCTTTGAGGAAGCTAGTATTTTTCTATATTTATTTATTTAGTGGTACTGGGGATTCTATGTTGAGCTACACCCCCAGCCCTATTTTATTTTTTATTTTGAAACTAGGTCTTGTTAGGTTGTGATCCTCTTGTCTCAGCCTCCCAAGTACAGGCGTGCGTCACTATGCCTGGCTATTTATTTATTTGTTGGTACTGGATATTGGACCCAGGGACATTCTACCTCTGAGCTACACCCCCAGCCCTTTTTATTTTGAAACAGGGTCTTGTTAAATTGCTGAGGCTGGTCTCAAACCTGCCATCCTCCTGTCTCAGCCTCCCAAGTACTGGGATGACAAGGGTGCGCCACCCACACCCAGCTAATTTTTCCCATTTTATAGATGAGGAAACAGGCGTAGAGTAACAGCACTGTTAAGTGACAGTGGTGGCTTTTGACCCTGCAGTCGACTCCAAAGCCCGCTCTCTTAACCCTTCTGGGCTGTTTCCCTGGAGGTAATGGACCACAAAGGCATATAGTAAGCAGCAGACTGCCCAGACCCCGCTGAAAGTTGGACACACGTTTGTGTGATGGCTGCAGAGTGAGAAATGCCCATCCTAAACAGCCTAATGGAGAACAGGTGCACACAAGGAAGACATCCTGAGGACCGTTAAGGGATCTCAAGGAAATCTCGACTTCGGGCATTTTAGTGCTGTGGAAATGTTTTGGGGGAGTTTTCAGAAGTGAAGGGGACAGTGGTTTGTAGGGTATACGACCTGGTAATCGGCGTTCGATTTGGATCAGATTTGAGGGAAGACTCTCAGTGGGGAAAAGCAAAAAGGCAGGAATTTGTGTGTGGAATGACAAAGTCCCAGCCTGGAGGGAAGTGGGGCAGTTTAGCAGTAGGAAATAGCTGGTGTAGGGCTCGCCCAGAAGCTGGAGTCAGTGAGCAGGTGACGGCCCAAAGCAGAGCTGCAACATGATAAAAGCAGCAAAAAGTAGTAGCTTTGCAACACTACTTGGCAGGGAGTGGGAATATGAGTATCTATTGATTTATTGTTCGCCAGGTGCTATACGAAGTTCTTTAAGTCTGTTAGCTCAGTGAATCAGCTTTTTTTTTTTTTTTTTTTTTTTTTTTGGTACTAGGAGCTGAACCCAGAGACATTCTACCTATGAAATACACTCCCAGCCCTTTTTATTTTTTATTTTGAAACAGGGTCTCACTAAGTTGCTGAAGTTTTTGCTAAGTTGCTGAGGGTAACCTCAAACCTGCTATCCTTCAGTCAGCCTTCTAAGTACCACTCTGCCTGGCTATCAGTTAGCTTTTATTGAGTGGAAACAAAACAAAAAGATGGGCGTCGTGGCATACACTTATGATCCCAGTACTTGGGAGGCTGAGACAGGAGGATCGCAGGTTTGAAGCTAGGCTCAGCTACTTAGTGAGGCCCTTTGCAACTTAGTGAGACCCTGTTTCAAAATAAAGAAAAGAAAATAGAGCTGGAGGTGGAGCTCAGAGTTAGAATGACCCTGGGTTCAATCCCCAGGACCGCAAAACCTCTATCCCAAAACTTAGTGACTTGATTCTGGAGGTGAGTTGTAAATCACATGACTGTATACGCCTTGTGTGTGTGTGGTGCTGAGGATGGAGCTCAGGACCTCACACCTGGTAGGCAAGCGCTCTTCCACTGAGCTACATCCCTCAGCCTTTTTACTTGGAGACAGGGGCTTGCCAGATTGCCCAGGCTGGCCTCAAACTTGCTTTTCACCTGCCTCAGTTTCCCAAGAACCTGGGATTGCAGGTGTGCACCACCGTGCCCGGCCATGTGAGTATACTTACTGAGCTCCTTAAAAGTGGCAAAGTGGTAAATTTTGTTACATATATTTTACCCCAATTAAAAATAAATAAATAAATAAAGCCGGGTGTGGTGGCGCACGCTTGTAATCCCAGCGTTTGGGAGGCTGAGACCAGAGGATCCGGGTTCGCGGCCAGCCTCAGCTACTTAGCACTTAGCAAGGCACCGCAACTTAGTGAGACCCTGTTTCAAAATAAAGAATAAAAAATGGGGCTGAGGGTGTAGCTCGGGGGTAGAATGCCCCTGAGTTCAATCCCCAGTACCGCAAAAAAAAAAAAAAAATATCAGCCAACCTAGTGACTTCACCTAACAACTGTTGGCGAGTTCACAGTTCTTTGGGCAAACTGGGAATTCCTGGGTCCGGATGAGCCGGGCTGATTTCTCTAGGGTCTGCTTACTGGGGTTGGCTTGGGTTGGCAGGCTGCAGCTAGAGTGTCAGGGGAGACGCCTTTCTCATTATCCAGACCCTGGTGCTCCCACACTTTATAAGCCTCTGCTCCAGTGGCTTTGCTACTGTCCAGTTAGCCCCAGAAAGCAAAGCGGGAGGCCAGGCTTCACGGAAGTAGAAAAAGGGTCCCCCTCAAGCCAGGTGTGGTGGCACACGCTTGTAATCCCAGTATCTAGGAGACTGAGACGGGGGGATCACGGCCTCAGCTACTTAGTGAGACCCCTTTTCAAGAAATTAGGGCTGGGGGTATATCTCGGAGATAGAATGCCCCTGAGTTCAAACCCCAGTACTGCAAAAAAAAAAAGGAAAGAAAGTCTCCACCTCCTAAGGAGAATGGCCACAAATGTTTGTGGCCACTTTTGTAATTTACCGCAATCAGTCTTGACAACAACGGAAAAGAGAGAAGTACTGTTTTCACTGTCCCATTGCAGATTATGGAAGTGTGGTGAAAGGATGCGTGGCTTTTCTGGCGTCCCACAGCTCCTGGGGGTGGTGCCAGGACGCCCAGCCAGGCCTGTTGGAACCCCGTTGTGCTTCCAACTTCCAGGTTGCTCAGATTAAAGGGCTCAGGCGTTGGCTGATCCCAGACAGCCGGACAGATGCCAGCTCAGTCCCATGCAAGCCCGGCACACGGAAGGTTCTTCCTTCCCTCCCTCACCTTCGTGCAAATCTACCGCGTATTCACTCATTTAGTTAACAAATGTTTGACCACCAGTTGCATGCCAAATATTGTTCCGGTGCTAGAGATACAACAGTGAACGAGATGACTGAAGACTTGGCCTTTGTGAACCTTACATTCTAGCGGAAGAGACAGATAAGTAAAACCAGTCGACAGTTTTTCAGGCAGAAATAAGTACTGAAGAGAACAGTAATAGAAGGTCATAAGATCTTAGTGTCCGAGGTCAGGGGACGCTTAATCTGTAGTGTTGTGACTGGGGCAGAGACTTTGCCTCTGTCTCTTTCCTTTACAAATGAGACTTGGA
>PVLC010002763.1:8125-108528 GCA_004027655.1 Graphiurus murinus
ATAATAACAGAGAATTTTCCAAACATAGAAAGAGAAGTCGACACACAGGTTCAGGAAACATACAGAACTCCCTCAAGACAAGACCAAAGAAGAGGTTCACCACGCCACATAGTAATCAAATTGACCAATGTAGAGGCAAAGGAGAGAATCTTAAAGGCAATGAAAGTAAAAGGCCAAGTGACATTTAGAGGCAAACCAATTAGAATCACTCCAGACCTCCCGAATCAAGTCATGAAAGCCAGGAGAGGATGGAGCAACATATTCCAAACTCTGAAAGAAAATAACTTGCAGCCAAGATTCTCATACCCAGCAAAACTCTCTCTTAAAATTGACGGGGATATAAAAACCATGACAATCAGAAACTGAAAGAATTTATGTCTTCCAAACCAGCACTGGAGAAAATACTCAAAGAGATTAACTACAAAGAAGAACTAACAAGTAAATGTCAGAACCAGAGAAACAATAATTTCCAGGAGGCAAACAACTAAGCAAAGAAGAATAAACACCATCAAAAACAAAAGTCAAAACTCAAAATGTTAGGAATTAAAAATCATCTCTCAATAAACACACTGAATATAAATGGTCTCAACTCCCCAATAAAAAGGCACAAGGTGGCAAAATGGATCAAAACCCAGAACCTATCTATATGCTGCCTGCAAGAAACACACCTTATAAGCAAAGATTCCCACAAACTAAAGGTGAAGGGTTGGAGTAAGGTAATTCACACCAATGGAACCCGAAGACAAGCAGGAGTAGCAACCATGATATCAGATAAATTAGACTTCAAGCCTAAACTTATCAGAAGAGACAAAGAAGGTCATTTTTTACTAGTAAAAGAAACATTCCAGCAAGAGGAAATAACAATTATCAACATCTATGCCCCAAACATTAGGTGCAGCCACTTTCATAAAACAAACTCTGTATGATATAAAGACACACATAGATCCCAATTCACTAATACTAGGAGACTTCAATACTCCTCTTACATTTCTAGATCGTTCCTCTAAACAAAAGGTCAGTAGAGACGCCTCAGACCTAAAGGACACCATAAACCAAATGGACCTATTAGACATGTATAGACTCTTTCACCCAACTGCAGCTGAATTCACATTTTTCTCAGCTGCTCATGGAACCTTCTCCAAAATCTACATTCTGTGCCACAAAGCGACCACTGGCAAATTCAAAAAATGTAACATAATTCCCTGCTGAGGGTGTAGCTCAGAGGTAGAATGCCCCTGAGTTCAATCCCCAGTACCAAAAAATAAAATAAATAAATAAATAAATAAATAAATAAATAAATAAATAAATAAATAAATATCTGGTGGTAAGCTTGCTGGATCCCATGGTAGTTACATATTTCAAAGTTTTTGAGGAGCCTCCACAGTGTTTTCCATAATGGATGCACTAGTTCATATTCCTGTCAACAGTTCAACAGTTTACAAGTGTTTGCTTTTCTACATCCTCACCAGCACTTGTCTTTTTTTTTTTAATGATAGCTATTCTTACTGGAGGAAGGAATAGCTCATTATTGTTTTGATCTGCATTTCTCTGATGATTACTGGTATTGGACATTTTTTTCATGTACCTGTTGGCTATGTGTATGTTTTCTTTTGAGGACTTCCTATTTAGGTATATTGTCCATTGAAAATCTGATTATTTGTTTCTATGCTACTGAATTTGTGTAGTTCCTTTTATACTGCATATTAGTCCCTTGTCAGATTATATTTTTCAAGAATTTTCTCCTATTCTTTAGGTTTTCCTTCACTGTGTTGATTGTTTCCTTTGCTTAGCAGACGTTTTTCAGCTTAATGTAATCACATTTGTCTATATTTGCTTTTGTTTCCTGTAATTTGGAGTTTTGTCCCAAAATGCTTGGCCACTCCAACATCATAAAGCATTTCCATTATGTTTTCTTCTAGCAGTGTCATGGTTTCAGGTCCTACACTCAAGTCTTTAAAGCATTTGGAGCTGATTTTTGTAACTATTGAGTTTCGTTCTTCTGCATATGGATATTTAACTTTCCTAGAACAATCTATTTAAAATTCTGTTCTTTTTCTCAATGTATGCTCTTAGCACCTACACACACACACACACACACACACACACACACACACACACACACCAGTTATCTGTAGATATGTGAGTTTACTTCTGTGCTTTCTTTTATATTCCATTGGTCCTTGTGTTTGTTTTAATGCCAATACCATACTATTTTGATGCTTTTAGTTTTAAGGGCTCCAGGGATAAAAATAAGTTTAATTTTGAACATCAGTTTTAGATGCCACAAATGGCCGAGTTGAGTTTGGAAACCAAAAATTATTAGTAGCAGCCATCCTCACCTTTGTAAAAGTTACAAAAATTTCCATCACAGTGCCCAGGTTCAGTGAAGAAGCTATCTGGATTAGCCACAGGAAAAAAAGATGACCTGGGCAGTGAGAATTATTGTGAAAGAGAGAGGATAAATGATCTGCCATACATCTAGGCTAGGCAGAAAAGTAAGTCTGTTAAAGTAGTGATGGGTTAAGAAGTCTGTAAATAAAAGTAATAAGCATAAGGAGAGTGTGAGAGAACTGTCATAGGAAGAGGATACTCGTAAGTGTCATACACTGATCTAAATACAGTGGTGCAGAATTAAAGTAGAATACTGCTCCTATTTTGGGGTTCTATTGTGAGAGTTGAATAAAAAGGTTCAGTGGCATCCAGAAGTGGGCAGAAAGATCAGTTTGTGAATAGATGGGCAATATAGAGTCAGTCTTAAGTACTAGGATGAGGGGCCCAGGGAAAAGTGTGAGGGTCAACATTTAAAAGAATGACGAGTGCAAAGCAATCTCAGATTTTGACTGTAGTGAAAAAAGGTGGGTGAGTTGGCCAGAGGCCTGAACTGTGGCTGCTGACTGAACAAAACGGCAGGAGAACATGTTAGATGGAGAAGAATGCATTAGATGAATGGCTCTTAAGACTTCTGGGCAAAAAGTCCCATGTGGCGCAAGAGACTTATGAGGCTAGAAGTGTTAGACTCTCCTTAATGTTTAAAAGGCATGTCCCTGAGAACTGACTTATCTTGTCTTTGAAGGGTTCTATTCCTCAAGCTATTAAAGGGGGCAAATGCATCTATCTATCTTCATCCCTGTTTCAGTCAGAATCCTTACTGTTACAATCCGAAACATCTTACCACCACAATTTAGAAGAAGAGATGTACTTTCTCGCAGTTCTAGAGACTTCCGGGGTTCAGTCCATGTTACGCCAGGTTATATTGGAGGAGCTCAGGGCATAGAAGTGGAAGGAGAGAGGGCAGGGCATGGGTTCTGCTCTCATAGTGTGGAGGACAGAAGCAAGTGAGTTTTCAAGGGGATTCAAGGACATACTCACAGTCCCTGAGATCACACCCTCAGTGACACACCTCTCCTAGCCACACTCCACTTGCTTAGGTTACTACCTATTAAGTACATTACAATAGATTTATTCAATGATAAGATTATAACCCTCTGGGTTTAATCGCATCAACTCTGAACATCAATACATGAGCTCTTTCCGGGAACATTCTATATCTAAACCTGCAACAATTCCTGGTTAAAAACCATCATAGCAAGTTTTATCAAATTCCTTTGATATCTCTACATTACCATTCCAGGCACAACATAAAACATAAAATAAAAATCCTTTATCACAGCCTCTGAAGGCATAAGAATTATGTACAGCTTACCTCAGATCTGTGGGTCTTGGAAGAAGTCTTTTTTTCCCATTAAAGTAGACTTCAAAATCTTCAGTTTTTAGTCTGTGGGCATAGTCAATATATCCTGACACCTCTTGCCCATGAGAATTTTTGTCACGAATGAAGATCACGGACTGGTAGGAAAAAAAAAAAAAAGAATAGAGAATAGAAAGAAAAATGAGCAAAAGTGTTTTCAGTAGATGATATATTATAATAGAAGCTATAGTTACTGAACATTATGCATGCCAGGCTTTGTTTCAAGTGCTTCATGCTTCATCCTTGTAATGATTCTATCAGGTGAGTACTACTATTTTCTTCTGTGTGAATTTTGATAAATGTATAAATGCATTTATCAAAAGTTAACTAAGCATATAAATAATGTGGATTTAAAGAAATTTTGCATAACAGTATCAATAAATAACTCTTGTACAGTTCTTCCTAAGAAGATATTGTTTTAAGTGTTTGAAATATAATAAGTTATAAACTTCCCCTTCGATGTTATTATATTCATTTTGGTCATTTTCTACACAATCTGAGGAACAGTTTGAATTGCTGAAAGTCTCACAGCTACTAAATAGAAAAAACTGAGGTCTAAACACAGGCTCATGTATTTGTTTTTCTAGTCATTATATTCTTTTTCTACTTTAAATACTGTATATTTTCTGTTATACAGACCTAAATGGGGCCCCTTTGTCTTATTGCCATGAAAATAAAAAATCCCTTTATAAAATTTACTTCATTGGTCAAGATTATACAGTAAGTCATATTCTTTAAACTGTTTCTCACTCATATTAATTTCTTTACAGATATCACTGAGCCCTTTCTATATGTTAGGCACTCTTGTGTCAAGATGAAGTAATGAACAAGACTGTCATGGTCCACACCTCTATGCACAAAACAAATCAAACAATTTCCAGTGAATAAAAAAATGCTAATAAAGCATTTAAAAAGGTGATGAACTACAGAATGAGTTGCCAGTGGTGAAAGCTACTTTTACTAATAAGTAAAGACCTTGAGGAAGTCAAGACCTTAAAACCAGACTTGAAGGACAAGAAGAAGCAAGCCTTGTAAAGAAGTATAATAGGATTCCATTGGGCAAAGGGATCAGCTGGTACAAAGGTCCTAAACAGAAGGCAAGGAAATGGGAATGATAGAATGGTAGCCTTTCCTCTTTCAAGTCAACAGTCATTTATGTCAAGTTCTAAGAAAGAAAAGGAAAAATAAAACAAACAACAACAAGAAGTAACCCTATTCCAACTAGCAAAGCTCTTAGTATATTGATTTCAAAGTTAGATAAAATTGTTGAAATTCATGACAAAGTCTATATTTGGAAGAATCTGTGAGACCTTCTTCTCCACCTCAGCAATCATTGGTGCTCCTTGTCGGATCTTCTGGACAGTCAACTATAGGGAGCACTAACATGAGTGGCCTTAGGTAGCAGACCTCCTCTTGGAGTGGAAAGAGAAAACTGAAAGAATTTTTTCCCACTGTATCTAAGAAAGCATGTTACTAATAATATCCCAATTCAAAAGTGATAGGATGGAGACCCATTTTACTAGCAGTTGTCATTCTGTGGATCTTGCCTATCTGATTGTTTAGCACTGGGTGCTAAAAATACTGTGATGGGAAGGATTTTGAAACAGGTTCTTAGTTCAAGAGGACCAAGTATTGCTGTGGGTTAGTGGTTTTTCCTGTAAATACTGCAGGGGGGACTAGCAATTATTGTTATTCCTCTGTACAGTCTTATACAGATTTCAATCCTTAGTTTTTCTAGTTTCCATGATATAACTCCATGGAAAATTAATATAGATTTTCCCATGCTTTCAGATACTTACTTTTTGGTTTCTGCAGCACAAATTCTAAATTAATAGTAATCCAAAGAGACATCTTGAGACTCTCAAACTATTAAACCAATACCTAGCTCAGCTGACTCTGACTGATCAAACAAGAACATGAGCTACAATCATTAATATTTCATATCATCAAGGATGAGAGAGAGAGAAAGAGAGAGAGAGAGAGACCCAAAACAAACCCTCAAATTTCAAAATAGAACTGTACTAAAAAAAAAAAAAAGAGATCCCACACTTATGAGAGACATACAAGCCAGCCTTACTTTGCCAGCAGAATGGCAAATTAGATATTGTAATTACCTTTCTGCTGAAAAAAATTCTGGATAGAATCTTAAAAAAGAAATATTGTAAAATATATTACTACCCTGGTGAGAAAATGAAAAAACACTTAGAATCCAAAAACTAAGTAAAAGCAGGAACACAGAAAGGAAAGCAGAACTCTGATGTCATTTTTGTCCTGTAAAATTTTCCAAACCTAAGGATATTTGATCAAGGATTTCATGATCTTTACTCATGAATTCTAGCTCTTTGGGTACAAACAAAGGCTGATAGACTTATTGCCTCAATATAAAACTGTGCCCAGAGAAAATAAGAATCAATCCAGAAATGTACACCCAGAGAAAATATCTTTCTAGTGAGCAAGATGTAGACATTTTAAGAGAGGGGGGACAATTAGCTAGAAAATCAAAGATAAAGAAATGAATTATATCAAAGAAAGCAGTAAACACATAAGTAAATAGGCATAAATTTTGGCTGCATAAAGCAACATTAATGACTTCTGCAATAAAAGAAATAGTATGTCTAAGATTTTTAAAATAAACATGTGTTTGGAGGGTGTGATTACACTTAATATATTGGTGTGTCCTTGCTTTTTTAGAATGAGGACATACACATCAATTATCTTGAATTTGATAGATATGTATTTATAAATTTAAGACCATCATTAACAAATAGGAAATAATATATGACTTTTGAATTATTAAAGAAAACAGTCAAATGACAAAAAATAATCCACGGAATAGAAAAAAGTAAGATAAAAATATAGAAGAAGCAGGCTAAACAAAATTTATAAAACTTAATCATAGTGTTATGGGATGCACCCTGTCCCTCCAAATTCATATGTTGAGTCCCTATCCCCTAGCATCTCAGAATGTAACAGTTTTAGGGATAGAGACTTTAAAGAGGTGATTAAGTTATAGCGAGCCCATTAGAATGGGTCCTATTCCAGTCTGACTGGTGTCCGTATAAGGAGAGACAATTTGAACATTCAGAGAGATACCAAGGCTATACACAGAGGAAACACCACGTGAAGACCCAGCAAGAAGATGACATCTGAAGGCAGGCAGAGGACTTCAGAAGAAATCAGATTCTAGCATCCAGAACAGTGAGAAAACAAAGTAATGCTGCTGAATCCATCCAGTCTGTGGTATTTAACTATGGTAGCCCTAGGAAACTAATATATATAGCAGTAACTTAAAATAATTAAGTAAATATAAGTGACCTCATGTTTAAAATATGAAAGTCATCAGAGTGGAAAAATATGATGTAAAGCATAAAAACACTAATAGGCTAAAAGTTCAATGACCAAAGAATGTAGATAAGATAACTTCCATCTAAAAAAGAACTGATGTCAGTATATTAGTATTAAACCAAAGGGGTTTTAATGCAGAAAGCATTACTGGAGATGGAGAGTCACCATATGGTGAGGATAGATTCAATTTATAGAAAGATATAACAATTCCAAATGTGAATGAATGTTTGAAAACAGCTTCACAATAATCAAAGTGAAAATTAATATAGCTACGAGGATAAATAGACAAGTCAGCATTATTGTGGTAAATTTATCTGTCTCATTAATATCTAGTTTAAGAAGAGAATAAATGCATAAATATTGCAAGTGCATAAATATCAAAATATTAATATATATTTTAAAGAATTGAAAACAGAGGCCTAGCCAGTCGTGGTGGTGCATGCTTGTAATCCCAGCACTTGGGAGGCTGAGACTGAAAGATCTGGGTTTGTGGCCAGCCTCTGCTACTTAGTGAGGCAGTCTGCAACTTAGTGAGACCCTGTTTCAAAAAATAAAGAATAAAAAATAGGACTGGGGGTGTAGCTAAGAGGTAGAAGGCCCCTGAGTTCAATCCCCAGTACCACCAAAAAAAAAAAAAAAAAAAAAAAAAAAAAAAAAAGAGGCCTGAATGTTGTTTGTTTACCTTAGAAAAGTACTTAAATGTCTATACTTTTCAAAGTTCTTGCAGATAAAATACAAGATGCACTAAAATTAAACACATTTGGCCACAATTTCACTATTAGATTATTGTGTATGCATCCCTCTATGTCAGTTAAAGCCCCCTTTTCATGGAAATTGGATTAAATATATATCCAATCTCACTTCCCAGCCTTATGAGTCATAAGTGACTGCCCTGTGTTTTTTGTGAATCCTGGATTTTTCTGATGCTACAGAACTTAAAGTGAGGTCAAATTGGGAAGAAGATTTGAGTTCCTTTAGATTCATTTTGTATCCTGAGCCAGTCACTCAAATTCTTAATGCACCCCCGGTATTTACAAGTCCTGCCCTGAAGCAGGTTCCTCAAAAACACAGCAAGTTTTTATCATAAACAAAACAAGGCAAAACAACAAACCAACCAACTATCCACCCAAATCCTGTTTGGACATAGCATGTAGTTAGTTAGGCATCTTGCAGGTTCTCCTTTCTTCCTATTCCCCCCCTGAACTCTATAAACACAATGATCCTTATTTTTTTTTTTTGCATGGAACTTCTTAGTTCACATTCTGGTACTATTAGTGTCTTATTTTGTATCCCAAGAATGCAATTTGTAAGCACCATGCAAATACTGTTTTTTTTTTTTCCTCAAGGGGAGTTCTGGAGGTGAATCATTGTATTTATGATTCTTTTATTTTCAACAAGAAAAAAAATATTCAGCTGAAATTTCTATATTCAACCTAGAAAAGATCCTCACACTGAGCCCTTTTCACACAAAACCGTATAGAGCAAATAAAAATTCCTTTTTCCATGTCCTTCCAAGAATGGGAAAATATGTGTAAAAGTATATTTAAAAAGACATGATACATGTTAGCTAAAATGAGATTTTCCTAAAGAACAAAATGTTTCATGAAATTATTTAAAATTTTGATTAAAACTATTGATGTATAGGAATTGCTTATAACTTGTCAGAATATTTCAACTGAACATCTCACTTTAGAAATACATCATTATAAAGGCACAGTGGAGATAGAAGAGGTGATAATAAGAAGGTGATAATGGCACAGAAGAGGTGACAGTTGTAAAGAACTAGAGGGCTGCTTGAAATCTCACTCTCATTTATTTTGTATTTTGTGGATTTATAAGTGGAATGAAGCTAATATACTTCTTTAATTCAATGTCTGTTTTCCTCCAAAGTGAAGAGAAATTACTTCTAATATAAATATTATTTGCTCACTAATTAAGAGGCTACTATTTTCTGAGCAAAATATTAGGAGCTATTATGTTATTTAAACTTCCCAAAACACTCTAATTTGTAAAGATAGCATCATTACCCTCATTTTACATGTATGGGAGCTGAAAACATCGAGAGAGAGAATAACTGCCCAAGCAAATAGAAATGGAGTGGGACGCCCCCACGCACCTGGACCAACTTCACATGATGGCCTATCTTATTATCTGGTGCATAGTGGACAGGTACTGGGATTCAAATGCTGGCTCTGCCACCTACTTTTTCCATGACACTGGTATGTTACATTTTTTAAGATTTAGTTTCCTTTATTATAAAACAGACATGATAACACCTGTTCTTAGAGCTAGTATGTGAATTAGATAAACCTATTTTTGTCAAGCATTTCACTTGTCTGGCACATGGTGAACATTCACAGAAATACTGTCTATTACTTTCTAAGGCTTACCATTTCTGTTCATTTTGTATTTATAGTATTGTTAAGAGTTATATCAGTTCCTTAGATAAGGAAATGGGATAATCATATAGAATTCCATTGCCTAGGTGAATAGAGTTATGATTAAGTTGCAATACTGGCTTCAATTCCTTTAAGTTTAGTCTTGGTAAGTTAAAAATTTACATATATTTTGAACTTAAAATTGAAATGTGCTTTTTAGGTATAATAATATACATACAAATGGGACTAATTGACAATAAAGCCATGATTCTGGCATCCAGAATTGGCAAAATAGATCAAGAGAGCCCTTGAAGAATGAGGTTTGTTTCAGCCCATGACACATTCAGTAACTGAGAGCTTTGTTTTTCAGAGTTTTCTATTGTTTTAAATAACTAAAAAATGTGATAAGTAATTGTTTAGGTTTCTCTAATAACATTCTTTTGTCTTTCTTATGACAGCTTTTTTGAAGTACAATTTTATAACATAAAATTTACCAGAAAGTTTAAGTGTACAATTGAATGATTTTTAGTAAATTAACTGAGTTGTAGAATACAATCCAGTTTTAGGATATTTTCATCACTCCAAAGAAATCCCCTATGGCCATTTGCAGACGTCCCTATTACCACCACCAGGCAACCACTAATCCACTTTTTGTCTCCCTAGATTGCCTTTTGTGGATTTTTCATATAAATGGAATCATGCAGTTTATGGTCTTTTTCATTTCAATAACAGTTTTTATAACAGTTAATTTCCCAAAAGGCACATGAAAACTATACTTTGTATATTAAAGAGCTCTTTTAAATGATGATATCCTATTTATAAAAGAAAAACTTCCAAATGTATGTTTTTCCTTAGATAAGATTCTTTAATCCTCTCTAGAATAAGTCAAGGCCTAAGGAACCTGAGTATTAAATAAATCAAATGATACTCATTTGAAACTGTGAATACTGATCTACATTTAATAGCAACCTAAGCAGAAGACACTAGTTTTTGTGTTAACTAACTACTAGAACAAAATGAAAGAACAACAAAAACCTCACAGGAATAAGCAGTTAAGAAATATCAAGAATACTTTTACTCCTGATGTTGAAGAGGGGATTTGGACACCAAAAAGCATGTGAAATCTGAGATTTTACTGAGATAGTCTGTGACCTCAAAAGTGATCTGATGTTAGTTGAAAAGACTTAGGGAATAAATACTTTGGTCCTCATTACTTTTGTGCATTGGAAAAAGATAAATTAAAGTAAATTTTAGACCATTAATATATCATTTAGATCTTTGGCTGCTTGTCTTTTCCCTGAAGTGGCTTACAATACAAATTCATAAACTTGTTACAAGTTGAGTATTTGTGTTATCTGATTTCTCTTGCCAAATACTAATGAGGAAGCATAAACCTGATATGTTGAAATGGGACTTTGACTACAATGAAGCCAAAATCACAAACACAAAACAAAAAAAGCATACTGAGCAGCATGTTGCTGTGCTAAAACTGAAATATCCATTTTGGGAAATGAGAGCAGTCGAGCAAAGCTAAGTTTTGTGCTGCCCCTCTGAGACCATCAGTATACTCCATGAGAGAGACAAATGAAGGAATTTTTTTATCTGCTATAATTTTAAAACTCTGGAATGTGCTAATGGATCCTTAGGCTTAGGGAATCTTGTTGTTTTGGAAAAGAAATGATTTTGCAACTGGTGTTCGAATTCTCTGGGAACCAACATTTTTTTTTTTTTTTAACATCTCAAAAAGTCTGTCATTATATATTTTCTCTGAAACAAGTTCTTTTATGAAATTTTTATGGTGATGCTTATTTTTAGATTCTATGTTGTCTCATTCAATTGCAATTGATACATTTATTTTCACTATTCACACAATTCATGGGGTTGTGTTTAAGACAGTTCTTGGTCTTTCCTCTTGGAGGCTTAACCTCAGAAAGAGCACACTTGTTTCTACATTATATTGGATAGAGTAGGTTGCAGGCCAGCCCAGACTCAAGAGGCAGTGCAGTGACTTGATCATCTCTTGCTGGGAGGAGCTGCCAAGCCTTATTACAAATAGACACAGATAAGGGATGGGGTAGAGAATTGTGGCATTTTGCAATCAATAGTAATTTAGCAGAAAGAACTTAAACGCTTGCATGGGGATGGCTTGTTCATTTTGTCATAGTTGGGGATTTGATTTCTAAGGGGAATCAATGACTTTATTTTTTCTCCCCCAATTTAAGACTTATCTGCATTTGAAATGGCTGGGGTGTAGTTTTGTTTGTTTATTTCTGTTTCTTGTGAGAATAGGAATAACTTAAGTATTATCTTTTATTAAAAATATAACATTATTTTCAAAAAAAAACTTTCTAAAATTACATAAAAAGCTAAACAAAAAGACTATATAGTTGAAGAAAAGTTACTATAAAATAAACATATTGAAATTCTCCTTGATTGCCAATGATGTGGAACATTTCCTCATACATTTATTGGCCATTTGTATTTCTTCTTTTGTGATGTGTCTATTTAGATCCTTTGCCCATTTTTTGATTGGTTATTTGCTTTCTTAGCTGTGATTTTCTTGAGTTCTTTGTATATCCTAGATATTAGACCTCTATCCGAAGAGTAACTGGCAAAAATCTTCTCCCACTCTGTAGGCTCTCTGTTGAGGTTCTTGATAGTTTCCTTTGCTGTTCAGAAGCTCTTCAGTTTAATGCAATCCCATGTATTGATCTTTCTTTGAGCTGCTTGTGCTTTGGGGATCTTGTTGAGAAAGTTTTTACCTGTGCCTATGTGTTGAAGTGTTGGGCCTATGCCCTCTTCAAGTCTCTGGCCTAACTTCCAGAGGTCTCTGGCCTAACTTCCAGGTCTTTCATCCACCTTGAGGTGACTCTTGTGCAGGGTGAGAAAGTGAAGTTTATTCCCATTTTTCTGCATATGGTTAACCAGTTTTGTCAACACCATTTGTTAAAGAGGCTATCTTTTTTCCAGTGTATATTTTTGGCTCCTTTGTAAAAAATCAGTTGACTGTAAGCCTGGGTGTCTGTTTCTGAATCTTCTATTCTGCTCCATTGGTCTATGTGTCTGTTTTTGTGCCAATACCATGCTGTTTTTATTACTGTGGCTTTGTAGTAGAGTTTGAAATCAGGTATTGTGATATCTCCTGCATGGTTTTTATTGCTAAGAACTACTTTGGCTATCCTGGGCTTTTTGTTTTTCCAGATGAATTTAAGGACTGATTTTTCTATGTCTGTGAGGAGCGACCGTGGTAATTTCATGGGTATTGCATTGAATTTTTAGATCAGTTTTAATTGAGTATTTTGACTACTTAAAAATTTACCTTAAATAATAAATAGTTAAGAATATTGCGATAATTTTGAAAAGGAGTAATGAATAGTAGAACTTGCATTATTAGGTAAAATAAAGCCAAAAAAAAGTAAATCAATAGTACAGTAATGGATAGATCTATAAGTAATGACTTCAGAAACAAACTGATGCATATGGATGGCTAGGTATATAGTATAAATGTCTTTACATCAAATGATATTTTCTGCATTTTCTACGATGAATATATAATCTTTCTTTATCTGCACAATTCCAATATCTTGTCTTGGAACACACTATTTTCTGACATCCATCTCTTTTCTTTCTAGCTCACATACTATGGAAAACCAATGCAACAATTCTTTTAACTCCTTGGAGTTAGTAATCCATTATGTCATTACATGCAGCTCTCTTTTATTTACTCACTTCTCTCTTCACCCAGCATTGATTTCATGGTGCAGCATCGTAATTGTTCATCTATATGCCCTTTTAAATTATTTGCACACATCCTTCTCTATACTCGTTAAAAAAATCAAACACTATTTCAACATAACTTTCTTTTTATTCTATTTTTACACATAAAAATCAAAGTTTGGCTAAGAAAGAAAACTATTATTACTGATCTCTCTAAAATTAATAACCGTAAACTCAAGTACACCCATATTCTTTGTGTAATAGCTGTCCATATTATGCTTTTACTCTCTCCTACACCCCAATTTCTTCATATCTTTCTTTTTATTAAACTTTTTAAAAATTTTGTTTCTCTGGATTGAAACAGGGTCTCACTAAGTTGATGAGAGTCTCACTACTTGTTGAGGTTGTTCTCAAACCTGTGATCCTCCTATCTCAGCCTCCGAAGTACTGGGATTACAAATGTGCACCATCATGCCCAACTTTACCAAACTTTTAGCAACATCCTTTCTCATACTCATTATTTTCTCTCTGAAAAAGAAGGAATCAGAACAGAGTTGCCTTCTCTTTCTTTCTCCCATCAAATGTACCTGTCTATTTACATCCAGTTCTATGTTCTTCCTTCCATCTTGTTAGAATGGCTGGAATATCCAGGCTTCTATCAAAGGATATCCTTTTCTGTGTATTTGGTCACATTTTCTCTAGTTATACCTGAATCATGGATTATCATTTTTTTTAAACTTCTGTAAGGTCATTTCTACTGACATATAAACATGTTATACTACCTACCATTTGAAAAAGAAATAGCTAACGAGAGCCCCCAATTTCTGTTTCTCTTTACAGCAAATATCTCATCTGTTTAGCGACAACATTCAGGTTTTATTTTATTTTATTTTTTTTCCTGGAGCAGTCTGCTAAAATAGTTCTGTCTATGCCAACTATTCCTTCCTTACAAATCTGATTGTCAATTCTCATTTTTTATTTAACTCAAACTGCCAGTGGCATAATTGTTTACCTACTTTATTTTTATTCCTGGGGATTGAACCCAGGGGCATTTAACATTCCACAACCAAACTACACCCTTGCTCTTTTTATTTTTTATTTTAAAACATGGTTTCACTAAGTTGCTAAGGCTGGCCTGTAATCTGTGATCTCTTGTCTCAGGCTCCCAAATACTGGGATTACAGGTGTGTAAGACCACACTCAGCTTTACTTTCTCTTTCATGAAATGTTTTCCTGATATGGCTTCCAGACTTCACATATTATGATTTTCTCCTACTTTACCAATCTCTGTTTCATTGGCTCATTCTATTCTTCCTGATTTCTATGTTTTAGAGTTCTTTAAGACTCAGCTCTCAGTTCTCATCAGTTGATCCTATTCAGTGCCATAAATTTAAGTATCTATTTTTCCTCTTTCATGAATGTCATACTTGTATACTTTATTTTCTCTCTTCTTAGAGGCTTCATGGCCATCTCAAATTGCACTTCTGAAAACTTTATTTCTTTTTTTTTTTTTTTTTTTAACCAGTATGAGCAAACCTATTTTTCTCCCAGTAATGGGCAACACCATTAGCCTACTTGAGCAGGCCCCAAACCTAGCTGTTCTACTTGATTCACATTTCTCATCACACCTCACATTTATTTTGATGCATTGATAAGTCCTTCTGCTTGTGTCTTAAACATGTATGGTTTGGTCCTTTCATATGCCTTCAACCCCACTTACTATAGCTGTCTCTATAACTCACTCTACTCCAGCCATACTTGTCTCCTAGTCAAATTGTTTATGCTGCTGCACCCTTTTGAGTGATATTTTCTCTGCCTAAAATAATCTTTCACAGACATTTAAAAGCTTAGTCTCTCACTTCCTGCAGATTTCTGCTCAAATTTTATTCTTGTATGGAGTTTCCCAGTCACTCTAAAAAGTGCGTATATTCCAGCCTCTGTCTCTTTAGCCTGTTTTATTTTCTCCATAAAAGTTATGTCTATCTGGTATTTATTTTTCTAATCTCTTAAACTTTCCTTTCTCCTATCTTTTAATTCTAGCATCCATAGAAGTAGGGCGTTTGTTTCTTTTGTTCTATATTATATCAACAATGCTCTGGATGATGTCTGATACACATTAACTTCTCAGTAAATATTTGCTAAGTGAATAGATTGATGGTGTTCCCAGCATGCATGGACTAAAGGGAAGGAAATAGCCTGCTATGTTTCACATTGCTGACATTCAGGTAAGAGACAATATTGACCGTATTGTCGAAATCGTTTTCAGTAGATGATGAGGTCAACAATGATGGATTGAAAGTGAATTGGAAAATGAGAAAGTAAAAATGTTTTATTTAGATAACCCTTGAGAAATCTCTTAAATCTTCTCTGATTTAACTCATTATTTCATTCTTTTCTCTGATTTCTTCATTTTATTGAGGGTTCTCTAAATTTACTGTATGTAACAATCTTTTGATGGGCTCCACCCATAAAGACTGCTGTGCCCCACCCTGGAGTTTCTGATTCAGTTGGTCTGGGATGGTGTCCAAGAATTTCCTTTTCTAGCAAGTTTTTAGGTAATGCAGATTCTGCTGCTCAAGGACACCACATTTTGAGATTTAGAGCTCTCTTACAAGGTGTCTATGTTTTAGTGCTGATTTGGAACAGGGAAAGAAAAAATGCTTGTCATCAATACTTAGATAAAAGAGAGACTTGTACCTCTGGACAATAAGTACAACCTACTGAGAATAATTTCAGAGACTTTAGTTATACATTCACTCTAGATATCTCTGTCACGCTTGACTTGTTCTTGAAGTTTGATCTCTGTGCTTTTCACTTTATTTCTTTAAAATACAAAATTTTTATAAAATCTAATATTCTGCCTTCCACTTACTACATATTTTCCTTTACTGCCAGTCACACCATCTAGTCAGCCAAGTTCTAACAATATCACCTTCAAATATGTCATGAGTAGCACGTATAAATCAACTGGGGTTTGGGGTCTTGTTAAAATATGGATTCTGTTTCAGAGGTCTGAGGTCAGACACATTTTATAAGCCAAATACAATTTAGCATAATAGCCAGATTAAAAAAACAATGACACTCTAGAAATCTGCTTTGGTGGCCAAATGGTGGTCCCCTAAGGTACCAGGTTCTAATCTCTAGAAACTGTGAAGGTTACTTTATATTGTTAGTTTGTTGTAGGTGTAATTATATTAAGAGTCTTGATGAAGAGATTGTCTTGGATTATTCAGGTGGGGCCTAAATATCATCACAACTATCCTTTTAGAAGAGGCAAAGAGAGACTAGACAGAGGTATCTGGTCAACACCTTGACTTGGGCCTTCCAATCTCCAAAACTGTGTAAGAAAAAATTTCTGTTACTTCAAGCCACAAAGTCTGTTTCAATTTTTACAACAGCATTAGAAAACAAATATATATGAGCCGGGTGTGGTGGCGCATGCTTGCAATCCCAGCATTTGGGAGGCTGAGACTGGAGGTTTGTGGCCAGTCTCAGCTGCTTAGTGAGGCCCTCCACAACTTAGTGAGACCTTGTTTCAAAATAAAGAATAAAAAATAGGGCTGGGGGTGTAGCTCGGAGGTAGAATGCCCCTGGGTTCCATCCCCAGTACTGGGGGGAAAAAAAGAGAAAACAAATATATTAGTTTTAATTCCTTTTTACGTAAAGTATCTTTCATTCTTCAGTGCAATCAAGACACATCCTTTTCTGACAATAGTTTTTAGGAAGATGAATATAAAGTACATTGTATGGTATCTTTATATTTCTATAAGATATTACTCGCTCAATTTTCTCCTTTCACTTTGCAATTGTGGGCACCTTTACATATTTAGTACTGAGAAATTTCTCAATTACTGGGCCAGTTTTCTTAATTCATTATTTTAATTTGAAAAATTGATTCAGCATTTTTGTGCTAAGCCTAATATATTAATTATGCATTGACTTTAATGTATAAAGTTACCATTTGATTCTTCTAAATAATTCCTATTTATAATTAATATTTGTATAGCTGTGCCATACAAGTAAAGTAAGTAATTAAAATTTCTTACTGCATTGTTTGCTATGCTACTTATAAAAATTACTACAAATTTATCAGCTTAAAATCACATAATTTATTATCTTATTATTTTGTAAGTTAGAAATCTGGCATGGCTCTTATCAAGCTGAAATTTAAGTATCAGCATGGCTGTCTTCTTTCCTACAAGCTCCTGGAAGGGATCTCTTTTCTTGCCTTTTCCAGCCTCTACTGTTTGTCCATATATATCAGTTCAGTGCCATCTTCCCCTATACTCAAAGTTAGAAACACTCCATCTACCTGATCCTTTATTGGTGGACATATCACCTGAGCCAGATAATCCAAGCTAATCTTCCATCTCAAGATCTTAAAAATTCAAGCACATTTTCAAAATCTCTTTTGCCAAGTAAGGTCATATATTCCCAGGTCCCGGAGATTGGAACACAAACATCATCATTGGCATCATCAGTAAGCAAGCATATGCTGAGAAAATGACAAGACATTGTCTTCCTTAGAAAATCAGAGAATGTCCTAAAAATTCTTAACACATAGTTTTCTCATATCTAGGAAAGGAAATACTATCACTTGTTTGAATGAATTCATGGGCCGGTTGTGAGCAGAAAAGGGCTCTATGATCTAATGGAAATTTCAAAGGAATAAAAAAGTCTGGAAATATGCCTACTGCTTTCTCAAGCCTTCACCAACAGACTGACATTAGGCAAGCCGTGTCATCTCAGATGTTGCTTTGTTTTTTTTCTATATAAAATAGGCACTTTAGCAACTTTTTCCGATGTACTCCACTGAGCTACACTGTGGCTGAAACAAGAAAAGAGAAGGCAAATTCCTCTTTAAAACAGATTGTTATTCATGGTCATCTTAAAACTATATTCTTTGATAAGAATTCTCAAGGGGATAAATGGTTTTCAAGAGATGTTCACTCTGAAATTCCCAGTTTTAAAATACCCCTGAAAGTATTTCAAGGTAATAAAAGTCCCAGCTCTGCTTTGCAGAGTGCTACTAGAGCAGCTTTCTTTGCTTCCAAGATCTTGAAGTCTCTAGGAGACATTCAAGAAATAATCAAGGTTCCAGCAAGAAAAATCCAGTTCCACTCTGAAGCCTGATAAGTTGGAATTGTCATTGTTGTCCATACTGTACATATGACAAAACTGCCCTACAGGATGGTTGTGAAGTCAGATGTGAAAACCCTTATACAGACATATTGATTTTAGTAGCTTAACTCTGGAAAATTTCGCATGTTCATCTGTTAGTCCATTTGCTTTGTTGGTGTTAATAAGAGGCATTATTTTCATAAAAAAATTCAAAGTTTGACATTTATTGTTACCCACAATCAAAATATGAATAGAGGGCTGATGATGTATTCTAATCAAGTTTCATACCAACTACTTCCACAGTTTTGTCCACAAAAATGCTTACATTTTGAAATATGTGAGTAAAATGGATAAACAAATCACAGAGGCAAAAAATACTTAGATAATGATACTTTAAGTTGACATCATTAAAAGTAGACAGGATAGCTCTTTGTCTTAAATATAAATGCAGCTGGGTTATTTTGGCTAATTATCATGGTTAAAAACATAAGTATTAAACATGTGCAGATAACAAAGATAAACATACATCTATTTTTTATCTTCAGATCATAATTCTATATTTGCACACTCAGTAACCACATCCTGCATGTTTTAGATTTCAGAGACTCTAGGATTAAGGGTAGTTCTTTTTTTTCGATGCTGAGTCTCAAAGGATTGTTTTGATTTTTTCCCCCTAGCATGATGCATAAGGCTTTTGAGTGCTTTATAGATCTTACAGGATTTAGGAGCAAAGGAAAGAGAGGATTGAGATGATCTTATTTTAATTTAATATTTATTAAACACACAAGTTATTCAAGAATTATTGAAAAACACCAAACTAGAACAGCCTCAAGACAATTGGTTTTGCTTGCTCACTTTAGAAGAACTATTGCAATGTCTTATCAATCCTGCCTACTTCCTTTGGTGAATAAGGCAGTTGAGTCATAAAAAGCTTAATTTTTTTTTTATCTCTAGCCATATCTGGATAATGACAGAACTGGAAGGAGAATTTGATATTTTCACTTCCACCCTTTGCAGAATCTTTTCATTTTGCCAAACTGCCAGATTCTTCACTATGCCAATGTGCCATTCATGACAACCAAATGTTTATCCAAGAAGGATAAACAGGTAATTATACACTAGAATGTAAGAAAGTTGTGGGTAGGAATGTTGTCCTGTTCATCCATGTGGCCAACAGAAAATAACAATAAACACTTTATACATAAGTGTATTTTTTAATGCTTGAGATGTTAACCAGCACACACTTCCCTATATCACATGCCATAAAGGAATAAATGCATTATCTCTGACAATAAGCACCTCAATGAAGGCCAAGCTATTCAGTTTGCTTTGACTCTGTGATCTCACTGGTAGTAACTCTTCCTATCCAGCAGGAAATATCAATTTTTAGAGTATTGGTCTTGAAGATCCTGATGCTTGAAGTGACTAAACCAAGTTTCCCAGGCAAATGTAATTTTATGACCTTTCAATCTGATGTTATAACACAATCCTTGGCTACATTGTTATACTGCTCAGAAGAGAAGTTAAATCCATATGAGCTCAGTAATTTCTATTGTAAATAGATCTTATAATTATTTTAAAGAAACCAACTAATCAAAGAATTATAAAATATTGACAAATGTAAATTATCTTTAAAGTGGTTTTAAGATTAAGTTTGATTCAAAATTAGAATTCTAAAGAAACTAAAACCTTCATTAAAACAATGTTCTTCATTAGAACCCTAAGACAGTAACTCAAGCATGTGGGCATCCTATTTTAAAATGAGGCTTTTGTTCCAATACCCAAAGTAGACCCATGGTTGAACCAAGCTAAATGACATGAATGATGCTTTTCTGCCTGTTCTAGTTACTGTTGTAAGTGACTAATGACATTCAAAATAGATGGAGAGGGAAGGGGACTTTGTTTCCTTTTAGCCCAAATCTCTCATAAATCTTTGTTTACTAGTATAATGATAATTCTAAAAAAACAATTAAAACATGAGTAATTAAACTGAATAGACATTTTTCAAAAGAAGAAATATGAATGACCAATAAATATATGAAAAATGTTTAACATTATAAGCAATCAGGGGAATTCATATCAAAACTACCCTGAGAGTCCATCTAACTCCAAATATAATGGGGATCATCAAGACAAGAAACAATAAAAAATACTGGGGAGGGTATTGGAAAATAGGAACTCTTACTCACTGTTGATAGGACTGTAAATTAGTGCAACCACTATGTAGAGCAGTATTCCTCAAATACTAGGAATGGAACCACCATGTGACCCAGCTATACCATACCTCAGTATCTTTCCAAAAGGATTAAATTTAGAATACCATGCATATCCATGTTTATAGAAGCAAAATTCACAATAGATAAATTATGGAACCAACCTAGGTGTCTGTCAACAGGTGAATGAATAAAGAATAAGTGGTATATACAAACAATGGAATTTCATTCTGCCACGAAGAAGAACAAAATCATGATATTTGCAGGAAAGTGAATAGAACTAAAGAATATTAGGTAAAGTAAGATCAGCCATCACATGAAGTCAAAGGTCATATGTTTTCTCTTTCATATGGGGAAGATAGGGAGAAAATAGGAAACAAAAGAGACTTTAGATAAACAAGGAGACATATCAGTAGAATAATGTAAGGGGTTTGGGAGAGAAAGGTGGGGAGGGGAAAAAGGAGAAATGATGAAGGAAACAGTTCAAATGATATTATGTTCATATATGAAAGCTTCACTAACAATCTCACTAATATGCGTGTCGAGGGATGGGTAGTGGGGCTGGATCTGGAGGGAAACACATCAAGTGCTATGTGCATGTATGTTTGTATCACACTGAATGTCACTATGAAGTATAATTATAATGTCTTAATAAAAATGTAAACAGTCTTAGTAAGAAAATAAGCCAGAGTATCCTTTTTAAAACCAAGAGGAAAGAACCTAATCCACTCACCCAGTCTTTCTCAGTGTGAACAAGAAAAGAAACTAAGTAGCCTTTGGAATCCCTGATAACTACATACCCCCAAACCTGTTTATCACTTCTCCTTGGGAGTAAAATAAAGAAGATGGATAGTATGGGGTGGGAGAAATGGATGACATTGGTTGCATTGGTTGGCTCTTTCAAGCAGTATCTATGGCTATCTATGGATCAGTGAGTTCTAATCCTGGCCCCACTGTCTGTAATATGGTTGAGTGTGGACATGTTATGTACCAAATCTACCTTAGACAGTGAGTCACAGTTGGCACCTATTTCTTTTCTCGTATCATTGGCTGATCGCTCCAGCTTTTCTTCACTTTTAGGGTGGTAGAGTATCGCCTCCCACGCTCGACCCCTGCCCGCGGGGGCCCAGAAAGAGAGACGACAATAATGGTTGCTAGTTCAAACTTCTTTATTCTTCTTCCTAACAGGAAGAGAGCTAAGCTTATAAGCCTAAGAGCAAGGGGAGGGGGAAACTTGGGACCAATCATAGAGGTGATCATGAGGCTACTGCATGCCCCTCTCTATTTCTCCTATGCATGCACTATCTGTCCACAAGCTCTGACAGACTGGTGAATGCGCGCCAACGTGGTACAGCCCTCCTCCAGGAAGGTTATCACCTGTCAGTCATCCAGCAGTCGGCTGCCTCTGGCACCTTGCCAGGCGCCATCTTGGGCTAGGCCTCCCCGGGCCTGCCGGGTAAGACCCCAACAGTAGAGAACACAATGGTGAAAAAATGATCTCAGGAATCCCACAAATTTTTGCTTTTTAGCTCTTTCATATATAGCTAGTGTGTGGGAAAATCATTTAACTCATCTTAAGTCAGTTTCTAATCAGTAACATGAGGTTGATAAGTATGGTGCTTACTATGCCAATTGTGAACTTTAGTTATAATAATGTATGCAAAGTATTTAGCATAGTATATGATTCAGATTAATCATCCAATAAATATTAGATTTTATTGACAACAACTGAGGCTTGGATGTGGGATTGAATGACAGGTGAGAAGAGGAAGACTTTGAGTCAGCTGTAATCTCAGACTCAAGGTTACTTTGAGTTCCTAAGTAACTGTTGTCCCTTCAGAGGATTCAGTGTAAGCCCTTGGGTTGTGATACTAGGTATTGCCACAGAGTCTCAAAATAGCAGTAAATGTTCACTGGACTGAAATTTTCATTTTCTTTAGATTCTGTGCAGGCTTGATCAAGTATTGGATGGGTTTGAGATATGGGAAATTCTTGCTAAATACATCCTTACTATCATACCTTTAATCATGTTTGTTCAATGCCAGTGCTGCCTAATGCATGAATAAAAATAATTTATGTCTGCTTTGCTCATACTGGGCACAACCATCATTTAATGATGAAAGGTTAGGGTAAAGTCTTCACCAGAATTTCACTTTGGCAATCTTCTCCTCTATCCATCCATGTTTGTAGCTCCATCTACTCACATCCCACAGTCTTCTCCAGAACATCTTTCAATTTCTTCAGTAATGTCAGAGTTAAAAATCCGACCAATTACACTCATAAGCAGTTGCATAAGAAAAGCGCAATTGGAATGAAGGGAGAAAAAAAGGTTTTCCACAGCAGCTGTACTAGATTTCCATTCTTACCAATAGCGCACAAAGGTTTCAGTTTCTCCACATCCTCACTGACACTTGTTATTTTCCATTTTCTTTGATAGTAACCCTCCTAATGGGTGAGTGCTGGTATCTCATGTGGTTTTAATTGAATTTCTCACAAGATTAGTGATGCTGAGAGTCTTTTCATGTGCTATCTGTTCATATATCCTTGAAGAAATGTTTCTTCAAGTCCTTTCTCCATTTTTTAATCAAGCTGTTTGGTTTTTTAGTGTTGAGTTTTGGGAATTCTCTAAATATCCTGAATATTAATTTATAATATATGTGATTCACAGATATTTTCTCCTACTATGTTGCTTTTCACTCTCCATGATGTCCTTTATTATACAAACATTTCAACTTTGATGAATATGATTTTTCTTTTATTTTGTTATTTCACATAATTGTTCTGGACAGACTTAGAGTACTATGTTAAATGGAAGTGAGGAAGCTGATCTCCAGGTCTTGTTCTTGGTATTAGAAGAAAAGCTTTCAGTGTTTCTTCAGTGAGTACAATGTTCACTTTTGGTTTTCCAACTTTGGCTTTTAGTGTGCTAAGAACTTTTCCTCCTATTTCTTGTTTGATGAGTGTTTTTATTTTGTATTTGACTTTTGTCAAATGCCTTTTCTGCATCAATTTGGATCATTATATAATATTTTTCCTTTATTCTACTAATGTGTTAAGTAACATTGACTGATTTTTGTATACTGAACAATGTTTACATCCATGAATCCTTTGGTCATGATGTATAATTCTTTACTGCGCTATTGAATTCAGCTCATTAGTATTTGTTGAGAATGTTTGTATCAATATTTTATAAGGGCTATTGGTCTGTAGTTTCCTTGCCTGATTTAGTTTTAGAGTAATGCTGACCTTGTAAAACGAGGTTGGAAGTTCTTCCTTCTCTTAAGTTTTTTTTTGGCGAAACTTTGAGATGGATCGATACTAGCTTTTCTTTAAATACTTGGTAGAATTGTTCAGTGAATTCATCAGATCCAGGGTATTTCTTGTGAGACTTATGATTATTGATTCTTTTTTAAACTTTTATTGGTGTATTATATGTCTTTACTAGTTATAGATCTATTTGAGTTTTTCTTCATGACTCAGTTTTTGTAAGTTTGTATTTCTAAAATTAGCCCATTTCATCTGAATTATCCAAATTATTGGCATATAATTGTTCACAATGCTCTCTTATAATACTTTTTATTTCTGTAAAATTGTTAATAATGTCCTCATTTTCATTTTGGCTATTAGTAATTTGAGATTTCTTTTTTTCCTTAATCAATCTCTAAAAGTTTGTCAATTTTGTAGATCTTTTTAAAGAAACAACTTTGGTTTTATTAGTTTTTCTATTTTCCATTTCATTTATCTCTGCTCCAATATTATTTTCTTACTTGGGCTACCTCTGAGTTTAATATGTTCTTTTTCTAGTTTCTTAATTTCTAACATTAGGTCATTGATTTTGGAGTTTTTTTTTTTTTTTTTTTTACGGTACTGGGGATTGAACTCAGGGGCATTCTACCTCCGAGCTACACCCCCAGCCCTATTTTTTATTCTTTATTTTGAAACAGGGTCTCACTAAGTTGCGGAGTGCCTCTCTAGGTAGCTGAGGCTGGCCGCGAACCCAGATCCTCCGGTCTCAGCCTCCCGAACGCTGGGATTATAAGCGTGAGCAACCACGCCCGGCTTTGGAGTTGTCTTTTTTTAATGTAAGCATTTATAGGAATAAACTTCCTTCTTGGCACTTTTACTGTGTCACATAAGTTTTGATACACTGTGTTTCCATTTTCATTTGTCTCTATTTTCTAATTTTTCTTTTGATTTTTTTCATTGATATATTGGTTGTTTAAGATGCATTTTTATGTTCACAAATTCCTGGGGATTTTCTAGTTTTTCTTCCATCATTAGTTTCTAATTCCATTCCATTGTGGCTATAGAAGATATTTTGTATGATACATATCTTTTTAAATCTATTTGAGACTTAATTTGAGGTCTTACATGTGGTCTAATCCAAAGAACATACCATATGCACTTTATAAGAATGTTTATTCTGCTGTTGTTGGACATAGTGTTCTTGCATATGTTTGGGGGGGATGGAGTTATTCAGTTTATTGTTTTGTTCAAGTCTTGTATTTCTTTAAGTGTATTTTTTTTTCCTGTGCTGAGGATTGAACTCAGCATGTGAGACAAGTGCTCTATAACTGAGCTATACCTTGAGACATGACTTCTGTCTCTTGATTTATCTTCTGTCTGCTTGTTCTATCCATTACTGGGAGTAAGGTATTAAGATCTCCATTCATTACTGTGGAACTGTATTATTTCTCTCTTTGATTCTGTCAATTTCTGCTTCATGTATTTTTTTTTTTTTTTGGTATTGGGGATTGAACCCAGGGGCATTCTACCTCCTAGCTACATCCCCAGCCCTATTTTTTTAGTCTTTATTTTGAAACAGGGTCTCACTAAATTGCAGAGGGCCTCACTAAATAGCTGAGTCTGGCCGTGAACCTGGATCCTCTGGTTTCAGCCTCCCATGTACTGGGATTTCAAGCGTTCACCACCACGCCCAGCGGCTTCATGTATTTTGATGTTCTTTTATTAGGCATGCAAATATTTACAATTATATTTTCTTACTATAAAAGCTCTTATTAATAATTAATGTTCTTACAGCTTTTTAAAAGTTGTATATATATATATATAAAACCATATATATATGTTTAAATATACATATATTTATATATATATAAACTTTGATTTTATATGTATTATATATGTATACAAATATATGTATTCATTTTGCCAGATTCTGTCTATCGATTGGAGTATTTAGTCTATTTATAGTTAAAGTAATTACTAGAAAGGAGGGAGTTCTGACATTTTTCTATATGTTTTTCATATGTCTTTTAGCGTTTTTGTCCCTAATTTTCTGCATTACTGTCTTACTTTCTGTTTAGCTGGATTTTCTTTTTTTTAAGTAAGATATTTTTATTCCCATTTTTGTATGTATGTATATATATATAAATATATATATATATATGTACAGACTATATATATACATACACAAATGTATATTCACATATATGCACACTATATATATAATACAAATACACACACACACACACATATATATATATATATATATATATATATATATATACACATTGTGGTTAAAATGGGGATTATATATAACATCTTAAAGTTATAACACTCAAATTTGAATTTACATTGCACAACTTCAACAACATACACAATCTCTGGTTATATAGAGTTCCATCCTATTTATAGTTCATTTGGCTCCTTGGTTGTTTATAATCATATCTTTCATTCAACTTGGGAAGTTCAACTAGCCTACTTCTTTCTCTCTTCTCTGATCCTGCCAAAGTGCATGTATTAGTTGGCTTGGTCTGTTTCCATAGGCCCCTTTGGGATCTGTTCACTTTTCTTCTTTTTTCTTTCTTTTCTTTAGTTTTGATCATTTCCATTAGCTTATCTTCAATTTAAGTCTTCTGCCTCCTTAAATTTGTTTTTGAATTCTTTAGTGGATTTTTCATTCATTGTTGTATTTTTTAGCTTTAGAATTCTTTTTGGCTTCTTTTTAGGGTTTTTCTTTATTGATATATCCATTTTGTACAATATAAATTTATTGACATTCTCCATGTCTTCCTTCAGTTCTCTGAGCATTAAAATATTTTGTTTTTAGTAAGTCTGCCATCTGATTGTTCTCTCTGGAGAACCAGCTTCCTTCTTCCCTTCTTTCCTTTCTCCCTTCCTCCCTTCATCCTTCCCTTCCTTTCTTCCTCCTTCCCTTCTTTTTTCTTTCCTTTATTTTTTGGATGTCTTGTGATTTGTTTGTTAAAAACTGGACATTCAAAATGAATGATGTGATAAATCTGTAAATAATATTATCCTCTTCTCCAGTGTTATTCTTCTTTCATTTTGTTTTGCCTTCTTTAATCCCCTCCTCAATAAGGTAGTCTATCTTCACTTGAGGGACAAGTCTGAAATATAAGCTTAAGGTCTTCTCATGTCTTTCAGGATCCTGGACCATTAGTTGATTGTATATAGTGGATTTTTATCTTTCTCAAGTTTGCAATTGCTCTTGAATATCCTAGTCTTTAATTTCTGGTTTCAAAAAGGGACAAGAGAAAAATGAAAATGGAGAGAAAGATAATGTTCCTTTAAAGTCCTAAAATTCTCATTATCTAGAATGGAAGGGGCTTGCAACAGTGCAGGAACATGGTGTGTGCCACAGCTGCCCACCTCTGTATCTTTACCATCTTGATTAGAAACAACAATCAGTGGTGAGTGCACAGATCCCAATACTTGCAGAATAGGGTCATTTCCCCCACTCCACCTCAGGCAAACTGTATGCACGCTGTTCCATGAATGTGTGCACAGCTGCCTGCCTTGTGGCTAGGGGTTAGTGGATGTGTAGCTACTGCTAAACTAAGAACTGACAATGACTGAAATTAACTGCAAATTAATGGGAAGATGTCTCCTGAGAGTTGTAAGCCTTCAATAAACTAACTAAACTCCGAAGTTCAAAAATATACCAGACAGATTCTGCCAGTGTGATTTTTGTTTAGGTGGTGTTATGGTTTGGATCTGAAATGTTCTCCCCAAAGCTCATGTGTTGAAAGTATGACCCCAGTATAGCAAAGTTCAGAGGTGAGGCATTACTGGAGGGGGTGGGTCACTGCAGGGGTGGCCTTGAGGACTATATCTGTTCCTGACCCCAATCCCCCACCGCTCCCTCTCCTGCTGTGAGTTGAGCAGCTTTCCTCTGCCACACTCTGCCACCACAATAGTATGCCTTGGAGCCAGCCAATGATGGAATGGACTGACCCTCTGAAACCGTGAACCAAAGCAAACTTTTCCTCCCAGCAACAAAATGCTAACTAATACAGGTGGGAAGGCAAATCAAGTTCTTTGTGTTTCCTGCCCCACCTACCTCCCAGGATGCTCTTAATGACTCCATTTTACATTGTGTTGATAATTTGCTCCAAATGCATATTAAATAAGTAACAATAAGCTGTATAAACAACAGTTTCATGAGAATGAAAATAAAAGTGGTTTTCCTCTGGATATTTAATTATATACATTCACATACATACAGAAAAGTTAAGAGAACTATAGCAAACTTGTACACAGTTATTCTCTATAGTCTCTCAGTAACATTTTGGCAACAAACCCTATTCAAATACTAATTCTATAACTTCTTAGCTACGAATATAGGAATTTTTTTCTTAACAGTTGAAGCAGTGTACCTACAAAATAATTATTATGATCCATTTATTTACTATTCGGGTTACATGCAATGATAGAAGATCTTTTGTGCATCCCTTGGATTGCTTTCATCACAATAATAACAAAACAATATGGGGAAATGCTATAGTTTTTGATTTATCAAAATATGACATGACAGCTGACACTGGGTTTCAATTCATGTTGGAGCAGAGAGGGAGGCAAATGAAGGACCAAGCTAAGGTGACACAGAAGAGCCCTGGACCAACTGTGCCCACATGAACTCTGTCCTAAGTGTCTTGCTCTCTCCAGGATCCATTCTTGTCCCTGGGGGAAGCCAAGGGCACATATTAGGTTAGGGAAAGGGAGGTGCTAAGTAGGTCCAAGTGGAATTCCTTAAGGCAAACTGGCTTTTCTCCAGCTTCAAGTCTCTCTCACATACTTTCTACAGCTCCATTGCTGCTTAAACCACAGCTGGTGTGCTCCCCCTTTCTAGGAATGGTTTGGACTATCCTTAAAACTTGACATAAGTAATTTAAAGACCATTGGAAAAATGCACTTTGTTAATGAGAAAAAAAACTAATAAAACAAAAACAATTATTTCAATATGCTAAACCATAGTTTTAGAGATAATGTCATGGTGGGTCAATTTCTCATTTTTCTTACAGAAGATTATTGTATAACTAAAAAATTGGATCATTCAATACATTATTCTAGAAAGAACATACTGTGTCGCAGGCTTGCAGTCTAGTTTCTAGGCCAACCCTTTCCCTATCTTTTGTGGCACTTGTTAATCCTATGTTAAATTTTTGGTTTCAATATTTTTCTATGCTAATGTGCATTGATAGATCTTACCCAGTTAAAATATTATGATAAGCAAATTGAACCTTAAGTCACTGAAATTGTGCAGTTATAAAATCAGATTTCTTTTATTTCTTCTGTCCTGAATAAGCATTAATCAAAAGTACTAAATTTACTGAGTACTTTAAATAGTGAGTAGGTTTCCTAAAGATGTTAATTATTTTATTTTAATATATTTGAAATAAGTTACCTTCATAAGACGGTAAATATGATTCTGCATATACTCATTGATCCATTATGAACTTAAATAATATTTTCCGAATGATTTAGAAAAACATTTAAAACTTAAAATTCATGGAGTAAAGAAAGATCTTTGTTGTCAATTCCAAGAAACCCAGTTCTGAAAAGTTTTCAAATGTTAGTGAAGGCTTTTCAGGTTACTTGAATGCACCTGCTTGATCAAGCCTTCAACAAAGTATTTTCATTGGCAAATACCTAATTTATGAATAAATAAGAAGCTGGAGCTGGAGAAACTGAAGCAGTATGCACGATGCCTTCAAGTCTTTGGAGAAAGGCTTGCATGCAGTTTCTACCAAACGTTTGCAAAGTTAATTTCAGTGAGTCCAAGTGCGGAGGATACAGGGGATGGCTGCATACAGAGGCCTTTTCACACATGGCTCCGTCAGCGCTCTCTTCTGTGAGCTCCCTTGGCAGTCTTGCAGGCCCTCAGGAGGGTCCTCGGTAAACCTCTTTCAGCGTGCGTGCTTGTGTGCGTGTGTGCATGCGCCTGTGTATGCACAGAGTCAATGGATGGCTCCCCATCCACTTCTGGTCAAAATGTTTCCCCTTGGGTGAACAATCCTGCACTGTGAGTGTTCTGCAGGTGTCTCAGGGTGTCAGCTGGTCTCTGTTTATTATTCGTGTGATATGTACAGAGAGGCCCAGCTGGCCATCAGTAACAACTCTCTGCAAATGGGTCAAGGAAAGGAAAATAAAGCCAGTACGGCAGGGACTTTTAGGGTCTGGGGTTTTGCTGGCGAACTCTGCCTAAGTTCCTCTTTGGGTGCTACTTTAAAATTCCTACTTGTTTGGCTTGGCCAGGACTTCACATGGCGAGGCTGTGTGAGATTTGTGCAGGGGGCCAGGCTCGCTGCCCGCAGCAATGTGGCCTTCTCACTTTTACCAGAACACATCTTCTGCTAGGCGGTTCTGGAGCATTTCTCTTCTTTAGAATCTTGTTTGCATAGCGTGCTTTCCAAAACTGAGAGAGGTGGGGGGTTACTATTAAAGGAGTTACGAATCATTTGCATGCTTCTGAACTGTTTTCTTTTCAATTTATTAACTCATAGTAGAATAAAAAGAAACACTTTTTAAATTGAAATCTTTTCTTTTGCTGATTACATTTTCAGTGACTCAAGAAGGAAGCTTTTTTAAAAATTCATTTTATTTATCTTTTTAATCAAGATTGCTGTGTGATGCATTTTCAAACACTACTAACTAACCGGCAGGAAGGGCACTGGTTTACTTAGTAGGCTCACTCTTAGCAAAATGGATATTAAATTACTCTCTTAATTACATTATTCAAAAGCAGTTACTCTTGAAGGAATTGCTAACTTATAGAACTTGTTTAGCACAATGAATTTATGATTGATAGTTTGTGATTATTTCCATTTTGCCTGATGACTACTCTAATGTTATTCCAGACCCTGTCCACTACACTTAACGGAATCTGGCCAAGTTCAATGTAGTTCAGGATAATTATTCTGAGAACCTATTAACTGATTTTCAGTGTTGAAATTTTTCTTTCTGCCCAATGATCTATATTATCCACATAGGCAGGTATAATATTTGAGAATTTGCTATACATTATATTCTTAAAAAGCTATAATCAGTCATAAAATATCTTCATTCATCATTTACTCATTTACTCAATGAGCATTTATTGAACCACTCACGTGAATTGGACAACATGCTAGGTAAAGCAAGGCTGAAAGAGAACAACTCTGTTCTTCCATCCCACTTTCTGCTCAACTAGGACACCGATCAGGAGCCACCAGAGGATCCTTTTAATCTGAGTCTGATTACATTTCTTTTCTGCTTAAAACCATTACAACCACCTTTGAAGCCTTATCCCTTCTCTGCCCTCACATCCTACCCTCCTAAGCTCTTGCAACAGCATTGGCCTTCCTGCTGCTCCTCCGGGACAATGAGCATTCTCCTCCAACCCAATGAGCATCCTCTAGCACAATGAGCATCTTCCTCCATCACAATGAGCATCCTCCTCTAGCACAGTGAGCATCCTCCTTCAACCAATGAACATCTTCCTCCAGCATAGTGAGCATCCTCCTCCAAGCACAATGGGCATCCTCCTCCAATCAATGAGCATCCTCCTCCAGCACAGTGAGCATCCTCCTCCAGCACAGTGAGCATCCTCGAGACTCCAGCACAATGAGAATCCTCCTCCAGCACAATGATCATCCTCCTCCATCACAATGGGCATCCTCCTCCAGCACAGTGAGCATTCTCCTCCAACCAATGAGCATCCTCCTCCAGCACAATGAACATCCTCCTCCAACCAAGAGCATCCTCCTCCAGCACAGTGAGCATCCACGAGGCTCCAGCACAATGAGCATCCTCCTCCATCACAATGAGCATCCTTTGCCCATTTTTTGATTGGGTTATTTGTTTTCTTAGTTGTAAGTATCTTGAGTTCTCTGTATATCCTAGATATTAGTCCTCTATCAGAAGAGTAGCTGACAAAAATTTTCTCCCACTCTGTGGGCTCTCTGTTGAGGTCCTTGATAGTTTCCTTTGCTGCACAGAAGCTCTTCAGTTTAATGCAATCCCATGTATTGATCTTCCTTTGAGTTGCTTGTGCTTTGAGGCTCTTGTTGAGAAAGATTTTACCTGTGCCTATGTGTTGAAGTGTTGGGCCTATGCCCTCTTCAAGTAGCTACAAGGTCTCTAGCCTGACTTCCAGGTCTTTGATCCACTTTGAGTTGACTCTTGTGCAGGGTGAGAAAGTGGGGTTTATTTCCATTTTACTGAATATGGTTATCCAGTTTTACCAACACCATTTGTTGAAGAGGCTATCTTTTTTTTTTGGCCCCTTTGTCAAAAATCAGTTGACTATAAGTGTATAGGTTTGTTTCTGAATCTTCTATTCTGCTCCATTGGTCTATGTGTCTGTTTTTGTGCCAGTACCATGCTGTTTTTATTACTGTGGCTTTGTAGTAAAGTTTGAAGTCAGGTATTGTGATACCTCCTGCATGGTTCTTGTTGCTAAGAACTACTTTGGCTATCCTGGGCTTTTTGTTGTTCCAAATGAATTGAAGGACTGATTTTTCTATGTCTGTGAGGAGTGACCTTGGTAATTTCATGGGTATTGCACTGAATTTATAGGTTACTTTTGGGAGGATGGCCATTTTAATGATATTTATTCTATCTATCCAAGAGCATGGAAGCCTTTTGTTGTTCATTTTTCTCTTTTGTATCCCCTGTGTCTGAAATAGTCCTTCCAATACTAGCAATCCAATAAATGTTTGTTGTTTTCATGAAACAATTAATACATAAACACCTAGTCTTTAATCTTTTAGAGAGATATGTGGCCCAGCATGGTGGTGCATGACTGTAATCCCTGTACTTGAGAGGATGAGACAGAAGAAATCTAGGTTCAAGGCTAGTCTAAGCAGCTTGGAGATGCCCTCAGCAACTTATTAAGACCCTGTTTCAAAAAAAATAAAATAAAATAGGGAGAATATAGCTCAGAGGTAAAATGCCTCTTGGTTCAATCCCCCATATCACAAAAAACAAACAACAAATCCCACAAAACAAAAGAGAGAAAGAGATATGTGACTAAATAATCATATATGTCATCATAAATCATAGTGTTATGGTAGATGTTAGTCATGTGCCTGTATATATTTCTTAAAATGCAAATTTGCTCATATTTAAGTCCACATGGATTAACAGTGTTTTTCAAAGTCAAGTTAAACAGTTTTTGTTTTAAGGCTTCTTGTACTACTAATATTTCTTTTGGCTGTTATGATATAGATATTTTAATTTTTAATTGTCTTATCACTTCTCAGACTCTAGAAACAAAAACAAAAATAACAAAAACAAAAAAGATTTTGTAACAGCTCTGTTTTTCATGAATATTCAGTTGATTCTTAAGAACTTTGGCTAGAAATTTGCAGTTAATCTAATGAAAACCGTTTCCGAGGCTTTGACCCTCCAGGATAATGGCACCCTTTTGAAAATCTCTAAAGTGTAGGAGCATGCTGGTGACAACATTGCTGTACTTGCTTTTGTCATTTCTTATATCAAGACTCTCACTATGATACTGAAGCTGATAGAGTTTATTTTATTTTAAATTAATCCGAATGTTTGACCATAGATTCTTTTAGTTAGAGAAATAGAAATGACTAAAATCAATGTTAATAGAGATCATTATTGTAGCTTACCCTAGAAAGGCATAATTCTGTTCTTCCTATACCTATTCTTTTTGTAAGTTATGTACTTTCTACCTCTATGTGAGTTAGCTATTTTCCACCCTCCCTCTTGTTTAGAAGTCAAGTTGCTATGGAGCACTGATTTGCTTATTACTCCTGTCGACATAGTTGGCTCACCAGTATCATTCTTGCCTGAGTCTCTTCTTTCACTGGTCTTTAAGACCTACTAGTTGATTTGCTCCTTTCTTTCGGCTAGAACTCCTAAGAGGAAGTCTTCAGTGACCTGTACTCACTTGTCTAGGCTTGACCTTTAGTGAGTACTTGTCCTTAAAACCCCCTGTGAAGGATTGATAGTTGGAGGTCAGCCTGGGCAACTTAGAGAAACTATCTCAAAATGAAATAAAATAAAAAGGGATAAGGATGTAGCTCAGTGGAAAAGTGCCCCTGGGTAAAACAGCAACAACAACAAAACACACACTACTCACAATAATAAAAGCCAAATAAACAAACAAAAATGTCCTGTGATTTGTTGAATCCCACAAATATAGTACATTTTTATTCTGAGAATATTTGTTTCTTCTGGTAGAATATATTGTCCCTACAAAGGTCTTGTAAATCCTCCTAGCTTCTTCTCCTCACTGTGGTTTTATTGTTCAATGTTATTACTTTCAGCCTTCTCTTGCCACATGTTAAATCAATTTTATATACAATGGCATCCTAATATACCTAAATGAAAATCACAATCATCTAGTTATCTTTCTATCAACTATGTCTACTGGTCCTTCTCAGTAGGTATATGTTTCATTCAGTGTCTATGCACACACTTGTAAAACCCAGACTACAACACTGTGAAGCTGAAATGCTTGCTTTTCCCTTGCAGGCCATTTCCTGAGAAAGAAATACTCTTAGCTTACATCCCTCAAGATGCTTCAGTAATTTAGGTGTTTCTGATTCAGTTCATGCTTTAGGATTCTAATTGGAAGGTTATAAAATAATTTTGAAGTAAATAGCATGTTTATCTGGCTCTAGGGGACATTTTTAATATGACAACTATTTTTAGTATCTTATGTTGTTTTTTATTTTTACTTTATGGTGCATTGTAATCGTACATCTTGATGCAGTTCAGGGTGATAGAGGCATACATGCACACAGTACTCATTGAGTCCTCCCCCAGTTCCTGCCCTATTCCCTACTCCTCCTTCCTTCCTGTGCTCAGCACAGTGATTGAATTTGATAAATTTGTTTATGTGCATCATGTCCATTGAGGTGTTTCCTTCCTCCCTCAGTTAGGTTACCTTCTTCACTTATCTAAAGTTTCTCCTCTTTTCTCTGGAGTCCCTCCTATGTCCTGTTTTCTCCCTAGCTTTCCAATATTAGGGAGAACATCTGATTTTTCACTTTTTATGACTGACAAATCTCACTTCACATGTTCTCCAGTTCCATCCATTTCCCTGCAAATGACATAATTTTGTTCTTCTTTATGGCTGAGTAAAATTCCACTGTGTACATATCCCATAGTTTTGTAATCCAATCATCTGTTGATGGGCATCTCCACTGGTTCTACAGTTTGGCAATTGTGAATTGTGCCACAATAAACATAGATATGCATGCATTACTCTGATAGTTTGGTTTACATTCTTTTAGGTAGAATACCCAGTAGTATAACTGGGTCATATTACAGGTTCATTCTTATTCTTCTGAGGATCTTCCATACTGTTTTCCAAAGTGGTTGTACTAATTTGCAATTCCACCAACAATGTACTAGAGTTCCTACTTCTCCACATACTCGCCATCATTTGTTGTTGTGCTTTTAATAATTGCCATTGTAATTGGGGTTAGGTGTAATCTTAGATTAATTATGATTTGCATCTCTCTTATTACTAATGATGTTGAACATTTTTTCATATATTTATTTGCCATTTGTACTTCTCCTTTTGTGAAGTGTATGTTTAGTTCACCTGCCCATTTTTATTGTGTTATTTGATTTTTTGGCAGTGAATTTCTTGATTTCTCTATATATTCTATATATTACTACTCTGTCAGAGGAGTAGCTGGCAAAAATATTCTTCCTTTCTGTTAGATCTCTGTTGAGGCTCATGACAGTTTCCTTTGCTGCATAGAAGCTCTTCAGTTTAATGCAATCCCATGTATTGATCCTTATTTTAATCTCATGCCTTTGGGGTCTTATTGAGGAAGTATTTACCCGTGCCTGTGTGTTGGAGTGTTGGTCCTATGCCCTCTTCAAGTAACTGCACAGTCTCTGATCTAATTTCCAGGTCTTTGACCTATCGTGAACTGACTCTTATGCAGGGTGAGAAAGTGAGGTTTATACCCATTTTTCTGAATATGAACAACCAATTTTGCCAACTCCATTTGTTGAAGAGGCTATCTTTTTTCCAGGATATGTTTTTGGCCCATTTGTCAAAAATCAATTGGCTGTGTGTGGATTTGTTTCTGAGTCTTCTATTCTCTTCCATTGGTCTCTATGTCTGCTCTTATGCCAATACCAAGCTGTTTTTATTACTATGGCTTTTAGTATAGTTTGAAGTCAGGTATTGTGATGCCTCCTGTACAGTAATTTTTGCTGAGAACTACTTTGGCTATTCTGGGTTTTTGTTGTTACAAATGAATGTAAGGACTGATTTTTCTATGTGAAGAATGACCTTGGTAATTTAACGTGTATTGCATTGAATCTGTAGATCACTTTTGAATGAATGGCCATTTTGATGATATTTATTCTGCTCATCTAAGAACATGGCAGGTTTTTCAGTCTTCTAACATCTTCTTCAGTTTCTTTTTTCAATGTTTTATAATTTTCCTTGTAGAGTTGTTTTACCTTCTTAGTTAGGTTTATTCCTAAGTATTTTATTGTTTGGGGGTATACTGTGAGTGGAAATGTTTTCTGGATTTCTTTTTCACTGGATGTATATTTGGCATACAGAAAAGCTGATTCTTTTACATTGATTTTGTATCCAGACACTTTGCTGAATTTGTTGATCAGCTCTAAAAGCCTTTTGGCTGAGTTCACTGGGTCTTTTAAGTATAATATCATATAATCTGCAAATAGAGATAGTTTCATTTCTTCTTATCCTATTTGTATTCCTTTGTTATATTTCTCTTGCCTTATTGCTTTGGCTAGAGTCTCTAGTACTATACTGAAAAGGAGTGGTGATAGTGGACATTCTTTCTTGTTCCTGTTTTTAAGGGGAACTCTCGTAGTTTTTCCCCATTCAATATGATTTTGACTATGGACCTATTGTATATTGCCTTTATGATGTTGAAGTATGTTTCTTCTATTCCAAATCTCTGCAGTGTTTTTAGGATGAATGGGTGTTGGACTTTGTAGAATGCTTTTTCAATGTCTATTGAAATGATCATGTGATTTTTTTTCCCTTAGTTCTGCTTATGTGGTGAATTACATCAATTATTTTTTGTATGTTGAACCAGCCTTGCATCCCTGGGATGAACCTAACTTGGTTTTGGTGTATAATTTTCTTCATGTGGTGCCCTTTGCTCTAGGAATTCTATAACAAGAAAAACATTCTAAGAAAATCATCATGAATCAACACTAGCTTGTATGTACAAGGATATTTTCTGTAGAATCATTTTAATGAAAGAATACTTCAAATAACCAAAAGGCTATGAGTAAATATAAAGTGCCTTGTTTCATTGAAACAGTATGCAGTGGTTCAAAAGGATATAAAGATATATAATTTACACAGGTGAAATACAAGTTATGAAGCATTTCTATTACAATTTTATTTTTATAATAAAATGGTTATGTATGGAAAATGTCTACAACAGCCATGGTTATGTATCCATTTATTTTTTTTAATTTTTATTTATTTATTTATTTTTCAGTACTGGAGATTGAACTCAGGGGCGTTCTACCTCTGAGCTATACCCCCAGCCCTATTTTTTATTCTTTATTTTGAAACCGAGTATCACTAAGTTGCGGAGTGCCTCACTAGGTAGCTGAGGCTGGCCACGAACCCGGATCCTTCGGTCTCAGCCTCCCCAATGCTGGGATTACAAGCATGCGCCACCATGCCCGGCTCTCCATTTATTTTTAAAAAGGTTGTTTTGGGTTTCAATTTTTCATATTTCATTATGAACATGTTATACTTTTGTAGAAAAGTTACTTTCAAATAATAGGAATATTTATATATAAAACGAGAAAATGAAAAAAAAATGAATTAAAGGGTTTTCTACCTGTATAACTACAGCCATTTTTTTTTAAACAGGGAAGCGAGACTCACAAAGTTACTACACAATGATCTCCAACCTGTAATAGTCCTGTCTCAGCTTCCCCTGTACTGGAATTACCAGCATGTGCCGCTGCACCTGATTATGCTCAAAATTTGATGTACCCTCTGAACTCATTTACTTTTTAATTTTTTTGTAGAGATTATTTCTCAAATAGGAGTTTTATGATTATGTAATAATTTTGAGTTAAAAATATTGTGATTAATAAAATAATCTCTGAAAAGTTGTTAAATATCTTATTTTAAATGACTATTGTAAAACTATTCAATTGCAAAAAAAATATTCATTACAGTTCTTTCTACTCCCAAACCTAAATTAATTCTTATCATGGAGGAAAACATATTTAGAATATACATTTCTAGCCTCTCTATGAGTTTATATTTACATATCCATACATACAAATACTGTTTAAATATAATGGTAATAATTTTGTACTCTTATTTGCTTTATTACACTTTTATGTTCACTTTGAAGAACATTTGGGGCTCCACAGTATGCTTATGAGTTGATGGAAATAGTATGTATATTATAGATAAATTTAATTAACTCATATTTATTGTGCTACTATGTTACGTTATTTTTCCTGTCATATTACTGTATTTTAAACTAAGCCCTTAAATGCCATTTGATTATAAGCATAACTACTTTCTAGTCTTGCCACTCTGCATTGTATTCGATGTCTTCCTATTCCTTGAATTTATTTTGTATTGCTAAATATGGTACATGTAAGTAACTACAATAGAATGGGATTGTAGTCAGTGACATTCTGAGACTTGACTCTGAATATTATCCCTTTTGCTTCATACTTTATTGCTAGTTTAGCTGAATCTAATATCCTAGGTTCTAAATAGTTTTTATTAGAACATAGAAGGTAGTTTACTGATTGTCTTCTAATACCCAATGTTGCTTCTGAAAAGTGTGACAACTCTATGTGTTTCAAGAAAATATCATCTACTTCTTAAGTATAGTTTGAAAATTTTCTTCTCATCTTGGAGAATATATATATATGTATACAGATATATAATGAATACATACATGAATATATGTATATACTTATACACATATTCACGCATACACATATTCAACTTTCAATTTGGGGAATATTTTAGTTCTTTTTTTGCATTTTCTTAGTCCCATAATTTAGAACTATTGGAAAATGGTAGTCAGGTTGAGCATCTCTCATCTGAAAATATGAAATCCAAAATCTTCCAAAATCTGAAACATCTTGAGTAACAACATGATGCCACAAATGGAAAATGCCACACCTGACCTCATCTGATGAGTCACAGTCAAAATGCAAGTGCAATGAAAATAGAAAAACAGCACATAAAACTACCTTCAGGCTATGTGTATAAAGTATGTATGAAACATACATGAATTTTCTGTTTAGTTTGGAGTCTTATCCTCAAGATATCTCTTTATGTATATGCAAATATTCCAATTAAAAAAATCAGGAATTAGAAACACTTCTTGTCCCAAGCATTTTGGATAAAGGATACTACACCTGTACTTGTGAATTGTTCTATTATGCTTTACTTATTTAGATGATCATATACACTAATCAAATTCAGTTGCATTTTGACTAAGCAAAAAAAATCTTTAGTCAATTGCACTGGGTGTTTGGAAAATCATCCGAAGGTCAAAAGGAACAGGCTATAATTGCAAAGTCTAGGGAATATAACACAACCAGTCAGTCAGAGTGCTGCTGTTTATGCCACTATGAGGGATCTTCCACCATGAGTGTTGGCTCCAGGTCAACATCCCTCAGCCACAATCCTGGGAAAAGATGCCAATACATTCTCTCTTGGCTACAAGACCATGCAACCTCAGCTCTGACACATCCTAGTAAACAGATGTCACAGGCTGCTTCTGAATTCCTGTGAGCCAGGGAATAGACACTTGGACCTCTACTAGAGCCGCCACAGAAGAGCCACATCCCTCCCTGGTTGTATGAGCCAGCAGACACAAGAGCTGCTCAAGTGTGGCTACCACCTTAGCATGTTCAAATTTTGCACATTGCATCTCTTCTGATGAAATTAGCTAGGGCCCTCATAAAACCCAAGTGGTATAGAAGTTGGAGAAATATAGACTTTCTCTTTTCTTCTTGAGCATGCAATAGGGTATGCTACATAAGAGTTGGAACAGAGGAGAAAGAGAGACAGAAATCTTTAGTATTTGCCATATCATTTTTGCTTGTTTGTTTGAAACAAGGTCTTGCTAAATTGCTAAGGCTGGCCTTGAAACTGTGATCCTCCTGTTTCAGCCTCTCAAATACTGGGATTACAGGTGTGCTCGACCATGCCTGCCTAAGACATATTTTTAATTTTGAAAACTTGAATTTTTTTCACAGTAGTCTAACTGCTTTATATAAAACTTCAACATTGTCTCTTAAGAGCATTAAATGCCAACTTTGAAGTTTTTCTCCATTTTTACTATTAACTCTTTTTGTTTGCTCATTCCAGTTTGAGTTTGTTGGGTTTGGTTCTTCATTTTGGCTGTTGGTTTTTGTCAGGGGTTTGGCAAGTTTAGTTTATTTGTTCATATTTGTACTTGATAATTCCACTTTTTCTTTGGTGAATATACTGACTGATTGTACTAGCCAACTTCTTGTGACAACAACTGTGCGTGCGTGCGTGCGTGCGTGTGTGCGTGCGTGCGTGCGTGCGTGTGTGTGTGTGTAGAATTTGTACTCAGTATAGATGGCTTATCATTCCCTTCAGGCACTGTCCTAATATTAAGGGTCAGAATTTTCAAAGCAGATTTTATCCTGGGAGCAATTTTGTTCCTTAATTCTTTTTGGTCCCCTGACTGTTCTTAGGGAGATAAGAGGTTACCTTGGGCTTTGCTGTGCTTATTTTTCTAATGTCAATATTCACTTGGGAGTTCCTCTCAGCCAAACTCTTTAATTAGTTGAGAAAGAAAACAAAGATTTTTTTAAACTTTATTTTAAACTAATTGCTAAATGCAAGTAAAAATAACCAATTTTGCTAAATACTCAAAGGAACTATTTTAAGTCTCATGTTCAGAGTGGAAATTAGCCAGAGATATTAAAATTACTCCCAAATTACAAAGAGTCTTAGGGGAAAAAGTCATATGACACAAAATCCATTGGGGACTTGATTTCTTGCATATTTTTCTATGGAATGTGTGTTCTGGCTCAAATATCCCCTCTCACTGAAACTATCTGAAGGCCTTCAAAATCCACTATAAACATGGGAAAATGCCTCTCTTGTGGGTTTACTAATGACATGATGATATTCATGTCTATCTGTATTTGATGCCAAGTGCCAACATCAAGTGTACTTGAAAACAGGCACATGCTTTTAACAAGTTTAGGGGTTGCTGAGTAACACATGTAAATGTCTCTACAAATATATGAGAAGGAAAGGACATAATTTGCTCACTTTTTTAGGGGAAGTGATGAAGTGTAATAGAATTCAACCTGTTCAAACATACTTTCCAAAGCTTTTAGTAGTAGTATTCTACTTAGAGTTTTAGGAAAGAGCAATGACAGAAGACATGAAAAGAAAAATTATTGTACCAAATAAAGTTTTCCAGTGCTTTTGAGAATTAGCTAACATATAAACAATCACATCAGGTTATAATACAGAGAATAAGGAACACTAATGTTTTATTTTTATTATTTTATTATTTATTTATTTATTTATTTATTTATTTATTTATTTATTTATTTATTTATTTATTTATTTATTTTGTGGTACTGGGGATTGAACTCAGGGGACTTCTACCTCTGAACTATATCCCCAGTTATATTTCTTTTATTCTTTATTTTGAAACAGGGTCTCACTAAGTTGCAGAGGGCCTCACTAAGTAGTTGAGGCTGGCGGCAAACCTGTGATCCTCCTGTCTCAGCCTCCCAAATACTGGGATTACAAATGTGTGCTACCATGACTGGCTCACACACATTTTAAAACCTAAGTTATTAATTAGGAAAGAGAAAAGAGTGAAATGTAGCCAATCTTGATTTAGCAATCATAATAAATTCAAATAACTGATCAAACTGATTTCACAATAAGCTAAGGACATTTAAATTATTCCTTCAAAAATTTGCTGAGTCTTGTCTTTTCTTTTCTTTCCTTCCTTTTCCTTTTTCCTTTCCTTTCCTTTTCTTTTCTAGGTAAGAAAACATACCAAGTTTTTGACTGCATCAAGATTTGGCATCAAATCTATACTTATACTACTGCAAGTAATTTGAATAGTGTTATTTTTGTTTCTTATAATAGTTGTTATGGCTACTCACATGCGTATTTTCCCTCAAAAATAGGTGTTTCAATGAACTCTAGTTTCATAAACTTCTGGATTCTATGTGAATTAAATAAAAGTCTTTATTCAGGTTAAGTTCTGCCTCCTGGTGCAGAGATAGTTGATAAGCAACTGGTTTTATTGATAGGCATATAAGGCTTACTATTTGGACAATAGTTATATTAGGATCCTCCAATAATTATATTAGGAACAGAAAAAGGTGTCCTTTCAGTAAGAATACATAGGGATTACTTTGACCCATTATTTAATGTCTCCTATGAAACTCTTCTTGATTCTTACAAAAATTCTTTAAGGAATTCAATAGAGTTTTAAGAATAATTATCTAAACTTTAAAATAATTCCCTTATTCTTGGTAATGTGTGTTTCATAAACCTAGTAGTTGAGTAATAGAGTATTAATTCTAAATTTGCTATGCCTAAGACCCAAGATAATTCTTTTCTTATATATTTAATGACCATCTAAACTTTGATAGCAAACCAGGCATGGTGGCACATGCCTGTAATCTCAGTTCTTGGGAGACTAAGACAGGGGGATGGCCAGTTTGATGCCAGCCTCAGCAATTTAGGAGACCCAGTTTCCAAATAAAAAATAAAATGGGCTGAGGGTGTAGCTAGAAGGTAATATGTCCCTGGGTTCAGTCCCAAGTACCACAAACAAAACAAAAAATAAACAACAGATAAACTTTGATAGTTTAAACTGCTTTCCCTCTATGCTAAAAGTATTTTCATAAAGTAAACATATTTTTATATACATGTGTACATTTGTGCATGCATTTAAGTATCTCTTAGATACTATGCCTTAAATATGAAAAGGCAGTTTGAAATTATTATATCATACAGAGGTCAACTAAAACATTTTCAAGTTTTAATGCAACACATTATTTTCTTCTCTAATCTGATATTTTCTAAAATTTTATTAATAGAACACTATGATGGAAAATAAGAGTTCTTGTGAAATCTCAATAATCTCTTATAGAAAGACCATAGAATTCAAAGAGTATGCCTATAAATATATTAGTGACATCATTAGACCCAAACATGGAATATGAAACCAACATGCATTGAAATAAGCAACATAGTAATTTCAATCATATTTTAGCCAGGCTTTGGAACAAAGAGATGTGAAAATTATTTCTGAAAATTATGATCAATTAAAGTATTTCCTCTGTAGTCATTCCATTGGTGATATGAATGCCCTGTTTTTCCTAAGTGAAAGTTGTTATCAGTTGTAAAATCATGTAACTATTGATGCTAATTTGGCCATATGGGTTTCCTATATTAGACTGCAGGGTCTATATTAGATTACAAAGCTGGAAAAGTTTCCAAGCTTTCCATATTGTTTTGAAATAATAGGTTGTTCAATAAATATTTATGAAAAAATAAATTGAGTAAATTAAGTAATTTCTTGTGACAGATTTTAGTGTTTCAACTGCTTTCTAGAGCCTCCTTCATTTTAAATGTCAGCTCATCTGGGAAGTTTTCCATACTCAATCTTATGATGAGGGAGGGATCTCACTTTTTATTTATTTATTTTTTGTGTGTGATACTGGGGGTTAATCTCAGGGGCATTCTAACTCTGAGCTATACCCTCAGCCCTATCTTACTTATTATTTTGAAATAATAATTTCACTACATTGCCCAGGCTAGCCTTGAATCTATGATCCTCCTGTCCAAACCTCCCAACTACTGGGATTACAGGTGGACACACTGTGCCTGGTTTTCTTACATGGAATGTTAAACCCTGTATACTAACTGCTCTCAAAATACTTGTCACCTTTACTTCAGTAGTGCCACTGTGGGCACCCACACTGCAGTCCCACAGGAGTCAGGAACTGTCTACCAGAAAAGCTGTGCCACATAAGAGTTTACAAGTCAAGAAGACTAGAAAACAGATCATTCCATCTGCAACCTTACCATACCGGGTAAAGATTATAGATACACTTTTACAAACTCAAGTTTTGGAATTGTAAAATATATGAATATATTCCTCTCTGTCTCACTACGAAGAGACTTCATTTCCCACTATTGAAGCTTTTTGGCTGCTGTTTAAATCCTCTTTCACATCATCCTTTTGTCTTTTCATTTCCCTAAATTCAGGCTTTTATCTCTTCATATATTAGATTTTTATATATTTATTGCCTCCCTTAATATTCTCATACTAAATGAGATTCCTCGTTTCTTTCTGAATTTATCCCTGTGTGTGTTTCATTGTATGTGCACATCAGCTTTCCTTCTCATTCATTTCTGGCTCTGGGCCATCAGTTCACACCAAGATTAACCTCCCAACTTCATTTTAGATGTCTTATCTTCAGTGTTTCAAGTTCCCTACAACTGATTCCCCAGCTGCACAGCTTCTCAACCCACAGCACTCTGAACACAAAGCAGATGCAGCTTACCCAGTGCTGGCAGATCACTTCTCTGAGTGACCACAAGTGTCTGAGTCAGTTGGCTGTGGGAAAAGGGTCAGTCTGTAGCTACAAACCAGAATAAAATTAACCAGACCATCAGAGATTAAACCTATGGCCTTGGCCATGGCCCTTCAAATACTAATTCTTAACAACTAAGTGAAATAGTCAGAAATACACCTGCCACATTAAGTGGATGGTAAAATCAGGTTACATGTTTTCAACTACAAAAACATTTCCCTTTAATGAATGAGAACCTAATATGGGAAGCAAATTATATCCATAGCTGATCACAAGTTATAAAGCTAAATCATGTTGTAAAGAATAGAACACTATAATGGCCATATATTATATATAATATATTTGTTTATTTGGGAAATTTATTATATTTTTGCAGTGGTTATTGTATACATATGCTTCTGGGTTTCAACACAACATGAGAGCACAGAAAAGGTCTTATCATTTCAGATAAACAATTTGAGCCAGGCATGGCAGCACCTGCCTATAATTCCAGTACCTGGGAGGCTGAGACAGGAGGATCACAGGTTTGAGGCCAGCCTCAGCAACTTAGCAGGACCTTGAGCAATGTAGAAAGACCCTGTTCAAAAAATTTTTTAAAATTAAATAAAATAAGAAGAGTTGGGGCTGTAGCACAAGGGTAGAATACCACCAGGGGCATTAAATCCCTAGTACCAAAACAAAAACAATAATAAACCCAAATACAAACAATTCATATAGTAAAAATGTTTTGGTAAAAGAGAACTGCAAGCTAAATAAGTTGTTTTTATGGAAACTTTAGATTTTTCTACAAATGTAGAGAACTATATTATTCCAAAAGTTCAGAAGTGATCTAGATGAATCATTATTATTTACCAGCCTACACTATTGAAGTCCCTTAGACTATTAAAATGTGTGAGCTTAAGTTTTCATCCTTATAAAGAATAATTTCTTGCTGTGGGAACAAGGCATACGCATGTGCATAGTTGGTGAGACCAGAAGGTAAGAACCAAATGAGCGGGCAGCCGGAACATTCCACTGCAGATTCAGAGCATTTGTATTGGGCTGGAGTGATTTCATCAGTGATAGTTTCACTATGCAGGTAGGAAGTGAAATGAGTTTTGAAAGATGGATAGGGTGATGCTCATACGAATTTCCTGAGGCTGCCATGACAAATTACCACAAACTAGTGTTCTAAAACAATGGAGATTTATTGTCTCACAGTTACAGAGGCCAGTTTCTGAAATAAAAATACAGGCAGGGTTGGTTTCTTCTGGAGGATCTGCATGAGAAGCGTTCCCATGCTCTTCTCCTAGCTTCTGGCGGCTGCCAGCAGTCCTTGGCCATCCCAGCCTGCAGACTCACTACTGCAATCTGCCTCAATCTTCACTTTGCCTTTGTCTGTCTCTCTCCTCTTCTCCTCTTCTTAGAAGGACAATAGTCAATGGATTGAGGGCCCACTGTAGACGCAGGGTGATTTCAAATCAAGATTCTTAACAATGACATGTACAGTGATCCTGTTTCCAAATAAGGTCCCATTTGGAGGTTCAGCTATTGATCCCATTGCATATGGGTAGGAAAATGCTCAGCAAGTCAGAGAACCCTGGTTAATCTCCTTCAAGGGCTGAGTAGATAACATTAACCAATGTCAAGATGAAGTTACTAGTTGACAAGATCAATCTAAATATGAAAATTCTAAATTAAAACATTGCTTGCTGGGCGATACACTTCTTTAGAAAAGATTCAGTCAGAGGATTCCTGGTGTGGGTCTTCCAATAAAAAATAAAATAAAAATAGCTCTGTTTTTGAGTCTTTACTCAGATGTGTTATATACATATTATTATTATGTTAAAATTTCATTAAAACCCTAAAATATGGGCAGTATTACAAGACCCACTTTACAGGTGAAGGTATCCAGCCCCAGAGTTGTTAAACAACTTACCCCCACTCATGCCCCTAGTAAGTGAAGCACTGGACTTGAAACCAGACAATCTGAACTCAGGAGGCGACAGGCTCTTCCAAACAGTGCACAATAGGAAGGGATACAGCTAGAAGAGAAAGTGGGAGAGTTTTGGAGGTTTGTAGGAAGAAGTAAGGAGTCCTGGTCTCTGGTCTGTAAGGTATGGGAGTTATTGAAGTTTTAGAGAGGACATGTAACATGATGCATACCAAGTTAGGAAAAATGAGCCAGAGGTTAGTGTTTAGGACAGACTGAAGAATGAGAATCTTGATGCAGTCTGTTAAGGAGACTTTCTGTGTTAGTGTGGGTGGGTACTGGGGATTTTGAACTCGGGCATTCTCCCTCCAAGCTATAACCCAAGATCTTTTTTTTTATTTTTTTTATTTTAGAACAGGGTCTCACTAAATTGCTAAGGCTGGCCTCGAAACTGCAATCCTCCTGTCTCAGCTCTCCAAGTACTAGGATTACAGACATGTACCACCATGCCAGGCTGTTAAGGAGACTTTTAAATTAAGATGGTTTTTGCAATAAATCATGGAGGGGTTATAAGGTCCTGAACTAGGAGAGTGGCAATTATGACTCATCAAATATGTGCTAGAAATTCCTACCTGTGTAGAGATCCTTCTCTTCCTTTTCCTCTTTCTCATTCATAGAATTTGAAGTATCTTTCTAAACAGTTCAGAAAGAGTATAAAATATTATCATAGAACACTTGCATGGTTTATTGTGTGGACAGTTTTGCTCCTGTAAAAGTTTCACTATTTGTCCCCTAGGTTGAAACAATGTGATTCTACCCCCACCCCAGCCAAAGATTTAGCTATAATACACTATCGACAAAATCATGAGTGATCCCTTGCCATATAATTATAGGGTGTGTCACAGTACAGATGTCTCCATGCAAAGCAGGAGTAGCCTGCAATTAGCAAGAAGAATTCTCCAGCAAATGCGGTTAGAGGCAAAAGGTTTACTCTAAATTTGACAGCTCCAGCTATAAATAGCTTGTTGGCTTGTTGGTTTTTTTTTTTTTTTTCTTTGTCAAGGACATCTTTGCTTCATCTGAGTATTTTCTGCAAAATAATGTTACAGCTATGGATGCCATATGTAAAAGCTGTTTTTGCTTTGGATTGGTTTCTCCCTCACTCAAAATGGTCTGAATAATCCATTATGGAAATGTCTCTACATTTTCCCTGCATCTGGAAGGTATGCATATGAATTTATAATGCTTATGCGAGGCATAAGTCAGTGGTTAGTTCATCTGATTGTAAATCATGTGACCATGACCACATTAAAACTGAACCACAAATAAAAAGGGAGAAGGGGCTCTAACCTATAATTGAGGCTCTCAGAATCAAGACCCTCGATAGCATTTAGTCCTAAATGTGTCACATGTAAGAGATGCTTGAAAAATCACATTAGTTAATGTCTAACATGTGCAGCATATGGAGTGGCAGGTTAGCCACTTTTGAAATGCTTATTTTTATGGAAAGACAGAAAAGATCACTGAATACTCAATGTGAATGCATTATGGCTGACCACGTAACATATACTGAAATCAAAGACCTCCACTTCACGAAATTCAATAAATCTCTGGCACGTCAAAATTATGAATGTATTTTAGGGCATTTTGGAGCTTACATTTGAATTCAAAATTAAGTTCAACATTTCTTCATGAAATTATGGTTCTCTTCTGTAGAAAAAATAAAGTACAGATCAAAAGCACACTGCTGTGTTTGGTATTTCAGGTTAAACTAATGCTGCTTTTGCATGCAAATGTCCTCACAAAGGTCAGCCAAAGTAGCAGCACATTATGATCTGTGAATGCCAAATTCCTCTTTCAAATACAATTCTGATTCGTAGCCAAAAGAACCCTCAACAAATATGGTTTTGTCATAGTGGTAAACATAAGCACTCTAGAAAAATTTAAAAGCTAAATTAAATGGTTTAACTTAATACTTTAGTATCAAAATAGAAAAATTAAAATAATTTTATGAACCTATGAATATTTACATGTGAAATCCTTTAAATCTTTTAACATATATAACATTTTTTAAAAGTTCCATCTCATGTAATAAAATGCTATTTTCCCTTGTGTTTCCTTGGCTTCTCACTACATTGTTTAAATTGCTCACAGCCTGTGGGCAGGTTCTTCTTAGTTTTCTCAGCTTGTGACATCTGCATGCAGTTACTTTAAAAATTTTAGAAATAAAGCTATTCAACCAATGAGGTCTCTTACCTCTTCCAGCCCAGCCCATTAATTATGACATGCCTTAAAATGGGTTGTTTTAAATTATTTATTTTATTTCCTTTCGAGATGCAAATGACTTTTGTTATTTTTCCTGATTAGAAAAGTAATTATGTACCAAGCTTGGCATATTCCTGTAATCCTAGTACTTGGGAGAATGAGACAGGAGGATAGCAGGTTCAAGAAAGATTATTTATTTATTTATTTATTTATTTATTTATTTATTTATTTATTGCAGTACTGGGGATTGAACTCAGGGGCATTCTACCTCTGAGCTATACCTCCAGCCCTATTTTTTTTTTATTCTTTATTTTGAAACCGGGTCTCACTAAGTTGCGGAGTGCCTCACTAGGTAGCTGAGGCTGGCCAGGAACCCGGATCCTCAGGTCTCAGCCTCCCAAATGCTCGGATTACAAGCATGCGCCACCACGCCCGGCTTCTGAAGATTATTTATGTAAAAAAGTAGTAAATGCAGCCTGAAATCCCAAAGCCTATGAGGGACCTCCAGTAAGACAACTCAACTAGTTACTAATTATGTTGATGCTGTACCTTGCTGACTAGGGAAATGTTGATGAGTGCCATCTTAGTCATTAAATGTTTGAATGTTTGAAATTTGACATTTAAATGAAAAAGAAATTAAAAAGGGGGAACATAAATGTGGTTTTCTAATCTTATATGGAATTGAAATCCTAGACTGCATTGTAGCTTCTGGGTCTTGAGCTGCACATGATGGATCTAAAAATGCTTGGGACAGCATGTGGAGGGTTGAGTGGGCTGGTGAGGCCTGGGGCAGCCTGGGAGCAGCATTGGGGTCCTCACTGCCTGTGTGACTGGGAGGATGCCTTACAGAAAAAGGGAATGATATCTAGGGTGGCTGAGGCCGAGGGCAAACCCTCTGGAGGTCACAGAGCCTGACTACCATGTTGTGTACCACCATGTTTTTATTTTAACTACAAGATTCACTATTAGTGAACTGAGGCTCCCTGGTATAAAAGTTTTTAAATGCCTGAGAAAAGTCAGGAGAACATAGTCAATTCCTAACAGAAATTTTTGCAGGAATTCTTTCTATTGCTTTTATTCAGTATGAAAGCTTATCTTCAAAAATCAATTAGAGCAAAAGAATAGCATCTTTTCAGGACATCAGGCTGTGACCTAGGGTTGGAAGGTGCTGGGAACTTTATTAAAAGCCAAATTTTAAAAGTGTATTTTCCTACTAAAGCTTATTTATTAAAAATAGGTACATATTTTTCTATTGAATTTGATTCATTTAACTTATTGAAGTATTAAATTAATGCCCTTAAATAGTTTATGATATTTTCCTGGTACTTCTGTGTGATAAAATAATACAATCTAAAATGTGTACAGTATGGCATAGTGTGATATCTGTTAATTGTTTCACATTTGACAATTAACTTTGAACCTAAAGTAACCTGAAAAATCACAAGATTCCCATGCAATAATTCATGAGACAGTTGTACATTTACAACATACACCATACCATTTTAAAATATTATTTAAAATATTTATCTTTATCTATAGGCAAAATGGTGTGCCATGACATATTATATTTATTTCCTCATCCTTACAACTGCTTTTCTTTCTCAAATAAGTTTATATATATAAAGAAACAAATACCGACACTTTAAGGTGCAGAACTTACTGTTTCAGGGAGATGCTTTGCTTTTAAGAGAAGCAGCACCTGGTACAACTTTATAACCACCATCTTTCAGCTGAAATTCTTAATGTGTCAGAAATGAGGCTAACGGTGATGCTTACTCATCATGTATAAGCATACTGATTATGATTGGGTCTCTACACTTTTAATTATTAACAGAAAAACATCCTCAGATGGTTACCAGTTAACAAGACATCCCAGAATCGTTCTGGGACTGTCTATCATCTAACAGGATTTAGATTTACTAATTTCCTTACCAACTAAGAAAAAAGGGATATTGTGTATAAATAAATATTGTCGTGCTCCATCTACTTCCAACTTCCATGCTCTTAGAAAGGCTGCCGCTTCCACAGTGAGGTCCAGTACCTCCTGGTTGACCCAGCAAATTACAGTTCATCCTAAATATACCCTAGATTTAGGGTCCATCCTAAATATCCTATGAATTTTCTATTGACTCTTTGCAGTCACTAGAATTAATGATTTCTCCATTGAAGGTCCAATGGAACTGAAAAATTAACTCTATGGGACAGAGAGTTTTGCTGGTTTTGCTTATAATGTTTCTCTGGTGATGTATTTCTAGAGTAGTGACTGGCTCGTGGTAGGAGTTTAGTAAATATTTTCTGAATTAATCACCCTTTGAAAATTCCTTAGAGATGTTTCCCATTATATGTTGGCTTTGTATTTGACTGTCAAAGTCCTTAAGAATACATTACAAATATAGTTCCTGGAACAGGGCCTGCCATATAGAAGGTGTTTATTAAATATCTAGTAGTTGATATTTAGTAAGCTGAATTTAGAAAGATTCCTTTCTTTCTAAATTCAGCTTACTATGTAGTAACATGAGTGGCATACAGAATGTGTTCAATAGTCTGCTATTTTGAATAGTCAAATTAATCAGCATTAATATTTATATAGTTACTAAGAATACACAGAAATGAGTCTACTATCTTTTTGTTGCCGAGTGGCTTTTTAAGTAATGCTACTTATATATAATTCAACATTATTTTACATGTTGTTAATTACTATAATTCTGCCATACTATAAGATCCTTGATTTGAGTGTATTATATTTTTATGTAATGTTAGAGCTTTTAACATTACTCTTATGCTGAGTAGGTACTAAAAACTAGTTGCTACTTTTTTTTATAAATATTTTGATTTAACTTAAAACCATTTATTTTTAATAAAAAATATAATTCCTGCATTCATGAAGCATATAATTTAGTGTAAACATCATTGTAAACTCTGGAAGTTTTTTATTCCTTTCTTTGTGAGGAATGTGTGGTGAAAAAAAGTTCATCCTCTGAGAATATACCAAAAAGTTGTAAATTTTTGTACCTTTCAATATTACTTATAACAGGTCCCATTCTCAAAACTTTTTTCATATGTATATGAATATTTAATAATATATGATATCCTAAATGTTACATCTCATTTTATGCCTGTATTCTTAAAACAAGTTTCAATAAAGAAAACAGACAGTCTAGGTTCAGTTTCTCTTATTCATAAAATGGAAATATTAATAATGCTATTGGTGTAGAAATAAATGATAATACAATAACCCCTCTAACATGATACCCATCATTACTTTACCACCATATTTCCTGTTACTTTGTCTTATATTTAATTTGTTAAGATCATCTGTAATTTAATAGAACTCTAAGACACTATTGTTCCATGTAACTGTTAGAGATAAGTTATGTGAGTAAATATAAGGAGCATATAAATGAAAGATAAATCAGTAGAAATAATATCTATTACAACACAAACAAAAACAATAAACACAAAGAGTATAAATGCAAAGGTGAGAGTGGTGGTGCATGCTTGTAATCTCAGTACTTGGGAGGCTGAGACAGAAGCATGTGGGTTCGCAGCCAGCCTCAGCTACTTCCTGAGGTCCTCCACAACTTAATACAATCCTCTTTCAAAATAAAGAATAAAAAATAGGGCTGAGGGTGTAATTCGGAGGTAGAATGCCCCTGGGTTCCATCCCTAGTACCACAAAAAATATAAATAAATACAGTAAACCCTGGGAAAGAGGAAGAACCCAGCTTCCAGAGTTAGTACAATGGCAGATTTGAATATCCAAGTTTCAACAACAACAAAAATCACAAAGCATACAAAGAAATAGAAAAGCATGGCGCATTCAATGGAAAAAAAAAAGAACAGATCAGTCAAAACTGTCCCTAAAAAGACATGGCACCAGATTCCATATAAAGACTTTAATTCTAAAGATGCCCAGAGAACTAAAGGAAGATGTGGAGAAAGCCAAGAAAATTAGGTTTGAAAAAAATGTAAATATCAATTAAGAGAAAAAAGCTGAAAAGAAATAAAAAATGATCTATAATTGAAAAGTATAGTAAATAACATTAAAATGCATTAGAGGGATTCAAAGGCATATTTAAGCAAACAGGAAAAGAATCAGTGAAATTAAAGATAGGACAATAACAATTATCAAGTCTGAGGTACAGAAAGATAAATGACTAAAGCAAAGTGAACAGATCTTAAGGGCCCTTTGAGACACCATCCAAACAGTGTAACTTACATATTGTGGAAATGTCAGAAAGGGGAAAGAAAGAAATACTAAGGTAGAGAGTATTCTAAGATACAATGGCTGAAAATTTCCCAAATTGGATAAAAGATACAAACATTCAGGAAGTTCAAGAATTTAGAGTAAGATGAACTCAAAGAGATCTATGTCAAGACACATTTTAATCAAACTTAAAAAATCAAAGACAAGGTATTTGGAAAGCCTGAGAAGCAACTTGTTATATATAAGATAGTATGATAAAAAGCAAATTTCTCATTAAAATCTTTGGAGGCTAGAAGACAGTAGGGTATATATTCAAAGAGCCAAAAGAAAAAGAAATAACCAACCAACTAAGAATCCTAAATCCAGGAAAAAAAAAGACCATTCAAAAGTGAGGGAAATATTAAGACATTTCCAAATAAATAGCAGTGAGATCCACCTAGAGCTGTCCAGAAAGAAATGCTCACGAAAATTCTGTCTAATAAAACAAAAAGACGTTAGATAGTAAATGGAAGTATTATGAAGGAATATAAATCTCAATAAATATAAAATACATGGGCAATCATAAAGATTAACATTGTGTTAAAGATTGTTTATAATTTCACTTAGTTTCTATGCGATTTAAAAGACTACTACAGACAGAAGGATCACAGGTTCACAGCCAGCCTCTGTAAGTTAGTGAGACCTTGTTTCAAAATAAAACATTAAAATAGGGCTGGTGATATGGCTCAGAGGTAGAAAGTCCCAGGGTTCAATCCCCAGGAACGCCCCCTCCCCCTGCCAAAAAGACTAATACATTGTAAAATATTAGTATGAAAGCCAGAATTGTTATTAACTTTGGTTTGCTATTCCACATTTTAAATATAATTTTAGAGATTAATGTATTTTAAAATTATTACTTTATGTTTTTGAGTGTACAATATATAAATGTGTAGTTTTGTGACATTTTGGAGCTATGAAGAAAAACAGGTTTTCTATGTTTTTGAAGTTACATTGCTATTAATACAAATTCGAGCACTGAAACTTTAATACTTTTTCTGCAGTGTCCATGGTAACCATGAAGAACACATCTATGGAATATACAGAAAAGGAAGTGATAAAGGAATTTAAACATTTCACTACCAAAAGAAAAAAAAAAACAACTAAAAATAAAATACAATAAAGCAGAAAATGAAGGATGTAAGTTGAGAAAAGCCATACATGCTAAACTAAATAGAAAAATGATATAAATAATAAATAATTCCCTCATTTTAGTAATATATATATATATATATATATATATATATATATATATGAACTAAACTCTCCATTCAAAAATAGAGATTAGCAGAATAGATAAAAATGCATGACCTAACTGCTTTCTATAAGATAATCACTTTAGATACAAGTAGATTGACAATGAAAGGATGGAGACATTTTATACAAATAATAAGCAAAAGATGAAGGGATTATACTAGTGTCAAAGTAGACTTTAAAACTAATTTTATTAGTGCATTGCAATTATATATAATAATTCAATATGATGAAGTTCAATATGATGAAAAAATACATGCACAGTGGTCTAGTGCATGTATTTCACAACTCACTCTGCTCCCCTCTCCCCATGCACCTTAGTGAAATTGGTAGTAATGCCTTAACATATCACCATGGTATTATTTGAACTGTTTTCCTCCTCAATCTTCCCTCCTTTGTGTATGTGGTACTGGGGATTGAATCCAGGGGTGTTCTACCTCTGAGCTACACTCTCAGCTTTTCTCATTTTGAAGTAGGGTTTCATTAAGTTACCACATGCTAGTCTCAAATCTATGTTCCTCTTTTCTCAGCTTTTTAAGTACTGGGATTACAGGTATGTACCACTGCACCTGGCCAAAATGAGTTTTAAATAAAAAAGTTTCTGAGACAAAAAAAGGACATTATATGTGGAAAACAGGGTCTTGAGTAAATATTTGTGCATATATTTGTACAATTATTCACAATAGCCAAAAGGTAGAAGCAACCTAAATGTTCATAGAAGGATGAATGAATAAGCAAAATGTGGTATATACATGGAATAGAATATTAGTCATCCTTAAAAAAGGATGAACATTCTGGCATATGCTACAATATTAAGTAAACATTGAAGACATTATGCTAAGAGAAATAAGCTCATTACATAAAAAGACAAATATTCTATATGATTTAACTTACATGAACTATGTGGAGCAGTGAAAATCGCAGAAACAGAAAATAGAATGGTGATGGTTAAAGGGAGGGAAAGAATGAGGGGTTGTTGTTGAATGGGTATAGAATGTCAGTTTTACAAGATTGAACAAGTTATGAAGACAGCGGTGATATTTGCCCAACATTATGAATGTATTGAAGTCCAATGCAATAATATTAAGGGGTGGGCCCTTTAGAAAGTGATTAACTCATGAGGGATCCTTCTTCCTAAATGAGATTAAGGCCTCTGTACAAGAGGCTTCTTTTTCAGTCTTCTAGCATGGGAGGACACTGAGCCCCTATCTTTGACTTCCCATCCCTTTCTCCATATAAGGGTGCAGTAAAATGACCTTCACCAATCACCAAATGGTGATACCTGGTTCTTAGACTTCCTAGCCTCCACAACTATAAAAATACCTTTTTTCTTTATAAATAACTGAATCTATGGTAGTCTGTCATGGCAGCACAAATGGACTAAGACCTCATGGAACTGTATACTTAAAAATGGTTAAGATTACAAATTTATGTTATGTGTATTTTACCACAATAAAAACTTAGAAAAGACATATTTTACAGATATTGAGTTAAATAAAATATATTTTATGTATTGTTTATAAATATTATATTCTAGATGATAAATATCACTGAAACTAAATTTGCCTATTTTTCTTTCTAATATGGCTACTAGAAAATTTAAAACTGCAAATATAATTGGCATTATGTATCTGTTGGACAGAGCTGACAATAGGATAAATGTAAATTTCCCCTTGCTCAAGTTTTTATCTCCTACTTCAGCCTGTTAACTGGGTTTTAGATGAGCTTCTAGTCCAGCCTGGGATATAGCTTGGTATATGCTATGCAGTCCCAGCTGAGTTCTTATACTCATTCAGACTTCTAAATACATTAATGTATTTGATAGAAAATGTTTCAATTTTTAATTTCCAGGGCAAAAAAAAAACACATGTAAAACATTAGATGAGTAAGTTTTCACTTGTTAAAATTTTTTATCTCTTTAAATCCACTTTTTTTGTTATCGATGCTTGAATCCAGGGGCATTCTATCTCTAAGTTATACCTCCAGATCTTCTTATGTTTTATTTTGAAACAAAGTCTTGGTAAGTTTCTGAGGGGCTCACTAACACTGAGTCTAGCTGTGAACCTGTGATCCTCCTATCTCAGCCTCCCAAGTACTGGGATTATAGGTGTGCACCACTGTGCCCAGCTATTTTTTATTTTAATTTTAAAAATGGGATTATGTTTACATTAGAAAGATGAGCCAAAATATTATTGTCCCACTGAAAAGCTATTTTTTGTTGAAGCAGAAAGTCACAAATTAGCATAAAGAAAAAAACATTATATGTTTCAAAACATGATTGAGATCTTCAAAGTGAGTTACTCTTAAATTTTCTTAATGCACCATGATTTTAATTCAAATAATTGAAAACATTCTTATCTCAAATATCTGTCTTATTTTAAAAGACAGTTCTATGTGGTTCTATACTGATTCTGCAAAATTTGAATTTGCCTGCATGAATTGGGTTGTGGAAGGGTTAAATGTAAAATATCTAAGTGAACAAACATTTCCCAGCACAGGTTTTGTTGATACACAAATACAGAGAAAAGAAATTACAGGTATGGTGTTTAAATTTTTGATTATTTGCCTTTCAATAGTATTTCAAACCTACAACCACTAAAAAATTACATTTAAGCGAAACAAGGTTAAAATATATGATCACTACAATGACAATGTTAAATATCAACACTTCATTGTATTGTATTTCTGGGTGCTATGTTTTTGTTCCCATTTATCTAGTTTATCACTCATGATTTAGGAATTTAATCCTAAGTATAATAGATTGTATGGCAACTCAGTCAGAAAACTCAATATACTTATGAGACCAAATCAACCCAGACATAATTTTACCTCAAAGATCTTCATGACTTTTGCAAACTTCAATAAATCAAAGGTGAATAGAGTTCATAGTATTGTATAAAATGTTATTAAAGGCCCAATTTAGTGCTACAAAAATCTAGATTTTTAATTAAATCATATTTTAGTTTTCATACATACATACATACATGTAGTTTTTAATGACTATCACATTGTAAAGTTACCTTCTGATAATAATTTTATTTATTGCATAAAATCATTCTAGATAGTTTCAGATAAAATTTATTAACATATGAATCATTCATTTCATCTGACTTGTATGTATTTTTGTTGCTATTTTCTGTTTATATTTTTAGTAATCCTGAACATTAATGTTGGTCTCCATGCTTCTAAGAACATTTGTGAATCGGTTTCAATCACATATTTGTTGGTGTGACATTTTGTGAAGGAATATGGCCAACTTCTCTTTTCAGTGAGATTCTACATTTTATATTGATCATTTCTGTAGATAATCACATGATTAACTGCTTAAGATTTTCACTTATTGGTCTTTATATCTCCAGATTCATGTTCATTCTTAGTGAGTTTGTACATATTTTGGGGTTTGCAAAAGTGTAGTAAAGCACATGTTTCATTACTTTTACTATCTCTTCAGCAATGCAATACTCATTCTCAGATTTCAATGTTATGTTCTCTGATATGTACAGAATGTTTTGTTTCTTTCTTATTAACATAATTAATACCATGAAATGTGTTGTATCTCAGTAATTGCTATAATTGCTAACATAAATTCTTAAGGGCCTTCTCTATCCAAGAATGGTACTAAATGCTTTATGTGGAGTATTTAATTTAATCTACATTGCTACTATTAAAATTAGGTATCAGCCGGGCATGGTGGCACATGCTTGTAATTCCAGTACTTGGGAGGTTGAGACTGGAGGATCCAGGTTCTCGGCCAGCCTCAGCTATTTAGTGAGGCCTTCTGCAACTTAGTGAGACCCTGTTTCAAAATAAAGAATAAAAAATAGGACTTGGTGTGTGGCTTGGAGGTATTGAAAGAATGCCCCTCGGTTCAATTCCTAGTATCACAAAAAAAGAAAAAAAAATAGGTATCAGTATACCCACTAATATCCTTTAATTGAGAGTCAAGGTTAAATATTAGTCCAAGATGATCTAGCCAAGAAATATGAGAGCTAGGATATAAATCTAGTCTGACCTTAAAGACCACATATTGAAATATTTTCCCTGAGACTCCAATTAATAGGGAAATTTAGTCTTTATTTTCATGAAATGAAAGAAAGGAGACTTGTTAAACAACAATTATCTTTCTACAGAATAAAAATAGTGAAACCTTCAACCAGTGAGAACATCCAATTTAAAATCATATGCCTTTAGGGCCATTTAATATCTAGTCATTTATCAAAAACTTAAAACTGTTTTTTGTTTTTTTTCCTTATGGAGTGGGGGAAAAAATATATGTTTGGTGTTATATAATAGAAAATTTCAAAGCTTCAGTTTTATGGTTCACAACTTAGCACATATTCAAGATTTAGTGTTCCCATCAGAATTCTAACATGAAAACCATGTATGCTATTTATAATTTTACATGAAATATTTCTAATTTGATCATTAAGAAAATGCTGTTTGTCATATAAAATATTCTTGGTAACTTTAGCAAATAAATCTCAGTATGTCATGCATATTCTGTTGATGGTGGCTTAGTTTGGGCAACCCATGACAAAGTATTACAGATAAGATAGCTTAAAGTTATTTCTTATAGTCCCAGAGGCACCTTAAAATATATGTAAAGGTTAATAGATTTTTATGCTGAATAAGAAGGAGTGGTAGGGCAAGAGAGAGTCTAATTTCATTCTTCTACAGATTCAATGGAATCCCTATCAAAATATCAATGTTATTCTTTACAGATAGAAAATAATGGTCCTAAAATTCATATGAAAGAACAAAAGGCCCAGAATTGCCAAAAACAATTCTGAGCAATAAGAACCATCCAGAAAGCATCACAATACCTTATATGAAATTATACTACAGAGCTATAGTAAGAAAAACAGTGTAGTATTGGCATAAAAAGCAGATGCATAGACCAAACAGACCACAATAGAAAATATAGAGACAAATTCTAACAGTTATAGACCATTGATTTTTGACAGAGGTGCTGAAAACATATTGTAGAGAAGAGTCTCTTCAACAAATGGTGCTGAGAAAACTAGATATCCATATGTAGAAGAATGAAATTAGACCCTCTCTTGCCCTGCACAAAAGTCAACTCAAAATAGACCAAAGGCCTAGAAATTAGACCAGAAACTTTTCAATTATTATAACATAAGACTAACTCTCCAAAATGTAGATACTAATAGAGACGTCTTCAACAAGACCCCAGGAATTTAAAAAAAAAAAAAGAACTAAAAATGGAAAGCATTAAAAATCTTCAGCAGAGCAAAGGAAACTGTCAAGAAAGAACTGAAGAGATAGCCCATAGAATGGGAGAAAATCTTTGCCAGCTATCCTTCTGATAGAGAACTAATACCTACAATATACAAAGAACTCAAATTTTAACACTAAAAAAACAACTCATTTAAAAAATGGACATTCAAACTGAAAAGACACTTCTTAAAATAATATAACTGATCAAGAAATACATTAAAGGTTCAACATCAATAGCAATAAGGGAAATGTAAATCAAAACTAGATTGAAATTCTATCTATCTCTAGTCAGAATGATAAGCATCAAGAATGCAAACAGTAACAAATGCTAGCAAGGATGTGGGGAAGTAGGAACTCTTATATACTGCTGGTGGGATTATAAACTAGTACAACAACTATAGAAATCAGTATTGAGGTCCCTTAAAAGTGGAAACTAAGCCGGGCATGGTGGCGCACGCTTGTAATCCCAGCATTTGGGAGGCTGAGACCAGAGGATCTGGGTTTGCGGCCAGCCGCAGCTACCTATTGAGGCACTGTGCAACTTAATGAGACCCTGTTTCAAAATAAAGAATAAAAAATAGGGCTGGGGGTATAGCTAGGAGGTAGAATGCCCCTGAGTTCAATCCCCAGTGCTGCAAGAAAAAAAAAAAAAAAAGTGGACACTATAAAACCCAACTATACAACTATACAAGTGCTCAGTATCTTTCCAAAAGTCAGAATACTATATTTATATATGTATATCCATGTTTATTGCAGCAGAATTCACACTAGCCAAATTATGGAACCAAACTAAGTATCTTTCAACAGATGAACAGAGGAAGAAAACACATACATATATATATACAACAGAGTTTGTTCAAATAATGTTATGTCCATATATGAAGGTAAGGCTACCAATCTAACATGTATGGGGAGGGAGGAGGGTGGAATGTGGTAGAATGACAAAGGAAACATGTGCTGTGTGCATGTGTATATTTATATCACTTTGAATCTCACTATGTTATACAATTAAAATATACTAGCAAAATATAATAATAAGAAAAAATAGAAGAAGTTGCTGAGATGTAGTCCATTCTAGATTTTCAGTCAGGATTGGTTCCAAATCTGCTTCCTAAGGATTATTTTTTGAGAAAATTTCTATTATTCTGTACTTCTATTTGCATATCTTTAAAGTAGTTATAAATTACAATAAATATATCAAAGGTTCTGAAACATCATATTTGTCAATAATGTCTATTTTTTAATTTACAGATAGATAATGAAAATAACTAAGCATTTATCTATATGGTTGTTTGGAACAGAATGACATAAAATTAAAAAAATCAGCTTCTTGTAATTCTATATTAGGTAACTTTTTATCAGTATTATCTTTTGCCAAAATTAATGACGTTATCTAAAGTAACTATAGGAGGTTAGGTTATAATTGAAATTAATAGTCCTTTCTAAACTTCAAGCTATTCTTCCTCCAAAACCTTCACTAGAATATACTATGTCAGTTTCTTCTCGGTGTTTACAAAGACTTACTTGGTTTTAAGAACTGTAGGGGTAAGGATAACGTCAGTGAAATCCTGTAAATCTCATACCCTAAAGCACCTTATTTCTTTTCCAATACTGGTAAGCAGAGACAACTGTATATTTTAATGCAGATAATACCTATTTACCTATATTTCCTAGAACTTGAGACATTTTTCATAACTCAAATTCCTCAATATTCTAGTTTGCCCATATGTAAAAGCTCCAGACGGAAAAATAACCTAATCCTATATGTTAATCGTTATTCAAGAGCTGTATTTCAGCAACCCTCAAGTGACTCGGCATTGTGCCTAGGAGGGCAGATATTGGAGATGAAGAAAGTATTAGATGTTTATATTAAGTCAACCACACTTAATTTAAAGGCTTACCCATTCCAACCAAAGCCAAAGCTTTGGAAATCCAAGAACATATTGTCTAACCCAAAACCACTTTTAATAAACAAGGACTTTCCAATTACCACAGAAAATTATGTTTCGGAGACCTGTTATGTATCCTCTTCTCCTATCTATGTAATTGATTTTTCTTTTCCTCCTAATTCCCTTGCCCCACACCCATAAAAACTGACCAATATAAACTGTGCAGTTAATATGGGTAGCAAACAAAAGTGAGACATGAGAGATTTTCAACCAAATTAATCCATAATTCTAATAAAGTATCACTAAGTTTTTAAGATGTCCTAGCCAATGAGTCCATCACCACATACACACAACACACACACACACACACACACACACACACACACACACACACACACAGACCACTAGCTCATGGGAGTGTATTAGTGTATTTGGAAAACTATACCAAAATATATGCATATATGATTAAATATATATTAAATCAAATATTTGATTTGATAGTCTCAGGACAACCAGATGTGATGGACACTATTTTGTAATCTCCAAATGTTGATGAGAAAACTCCAAACTTGACAGTTTAAATTAGCTAAGCAAGTTAACCAACAGTTAGTTTAGCTAGTTACTAATACAATAAGGCTACAGATCTATTTCTATCTAGTCCTAAGCTTATAAGCTTTGATTTTCAGCACAGATGCTTGCTTAATGTCAGGTACTGTGCTCAGGTACTAAAAGGACACATAAAGACAAATAAAACCAATTATTTGCCTTCAAAGTATTCACAGTTGAGTTGGGGAAACTCCACATTGTCTACTTTCCACATTTAATTAAAATCTAGAGCTATGGTTCTCAAAGTATAATCCCTAGATTAGCATCATCCACATCATTTGGGATTTTCTTGAAACTCTTAAGCCCTATTCTAGAACAACTGAATCAGAAATTCAGGGGTAAGACATAGGAACATGTGTTTTAACAAGCCCTCCAAGTGGTTTTGGTGTACAATGAAATTTGAGAAGCAGTAGCCTGAAGTGACAGCAGTTGGAGGGGGGCATATAACTTTTCTTGGCAATATGGGAAAAGGTTTCCTGGAGGAACTGATACTTAAGGTTAATCAGGTAAGACAGATATGTGCATATATATGATGTATGTGTGTGTGTGTGTGTGTGTGTGTGTGTGTGTGTGTGTTTACAAGAGGGAAAATTGTAACAGAATCAGAGAGGGAAATACTCCATGTATTGGGTATTCCTGGAGATTGAAGACTGGAGTCAGGGCATGGTGACGGGTAAACTAAAATAAGTATGGAGCTAAAACTGTTAACCTTTTACAATTTTAGGTTTTATTTCCTAAAGTGCATGGAATAGGGGCCCTAACAAATAACTGCAAAATAACTACTATGAGAAAGGCTCGAAGTTCCCGTTAACCTCATAACTGTGACAAACCACATTCCCTTGGGCTTCTTCATGATACAATGAGGAAGTTGAGGGAGGTAGTTTTCTGTTCAAGAAAGAAATGCTGGGAGAGAATGAGAAAAGAATGCCTTGGACTCAAGTACTTCTTAGAAGCTCTAGAATCTAGCCACGCTGTGACAAATCTAACCAAAGGTGATTGAATTAGAATGAAGAAAGAGCATTAGAAGGATTAAAAAAGTGATTTTAAGTAAGATTCAAGTTAACTTCATTTTAAATAAAGCACACACTCGAGTACACAGTAATAATAATGACCACAACCACCATGAAAGGTAAATTGAGATGAACTACATTGACAGTTATGGATATACTGTAGTTACTACATATGCTCAATATGCAGACCAGGAAATAGGGCATTATCTAAGCTGCTCTAGACAGGCTCACTATTGTACTGCACATTTCCACTTATTCCTTCCTGTATCTTAACAGCATTCTGTTGTTTATAAGTGGGAATATTAGATAATCATTGAACCCATTAGTGATCTCTGAATATTTTATTCATCCACGTTATTGATCAAGTATATTGGATAAATTTTCTTGCACAAATGCTACAAATTTTGAACAGTAAAGGATTAAATTTAAAGTAAATATTTCTATCATTCCCTGGAGAATCTGGGATCCAGAATGAGCCTGACTTTAAGAATTAGTAGCATTGTAGCAACCAAAAAAAAAAAAAAAAAAATTTCAAATTCTTGGGCCTCCAGTGGTGGAGTACAGCTATGAATTTAGCATTCTCTCATTGTAAGCATTCCAAAATATTTTAGTGATTGCCTTGATAGGATTCCAGTAAAAAACAGCTGTCAAAATGTATCATATATTTGCACACCTCCTACACAGCACTGTTACTATAATTAGTTGATTTTTGTTTTTGTTTTTGTTTTTTTCCATTTGACTTTAGAAAGGTTGTGGAAAGCATAATTTAAGTTAGGTTAAACTTTTATTAATGTTCACAGGAGAACTATAGTCCATAATTAGACTTCAGTTTTTAAAGTAATTCATATCTGAAAAGTAAAAAAGTGTGTAGGTGGCAATTTATAGCTTCATTAATCTGAAAGCCAAATCCTCTTGGGCTATTGTGTGTAGTGTTGCAAACCACTTCTTTTTAATCTGTTGGATTTGCTACATCACATAGCCAGTGTAATTGGTCAGCAATATTTTCATTGGTTTCAATATCTCTTTGCTCACCTCCTTTCCACCCCAAATTATGACTTAGTTATACTAAGGTTATCCTTTTAAAACCCTGACATGAAAACAGCCTGGAGTACCACAGATCTTTTTGTAGAAACTACCCCACCAAATAAAGGACCTATTTTACTAGTCACACATCTATCACAAGTATGTTAGAATTCAGGGTAACTAGTTGACTGGTTAGGTAGGAGCCAAAAACAATAGCAATTCCAAATTACAAGGCTTCTAGAAAATACATGGAGGTCCTTTCTGTTAAAAATAAAATTTAAAAAAAGTACACGGATTTTTTTTTCATTATTTTGTTCTGTTTGGCACTAAACATGGAGTTTTACTGCCAGACTCAAGAGGAGTACCTCAAGAAATATTATTTCGCTACACTGAATTACTTAACTGTGTTTTGATGTGAGGCACTTTCCTATATTGATGAAACCAATTATAAACTCTTTTCAATTACAAAAAAAAAAGTTACGCTCTGTGGAAAATGGTAAGTCTGCTATTCACTGGAGAAAATATTCATATGGCTTCAATACGGAACTCTGTAATTATACCTCACAGATCCGAACTTCCATCCTGAACTCTTGCTCGCTCTCCAGGTAGCCTAATGATTCCTACTTTCTACAGAACACTTTTACTTCATTGTGAAACAAAAGCCTACACAAGAGCCTATAATTTCAAATTTTCCCAATTTCTATATAGTATTCAGAATATTTAATGCATGAGACTAGTAGGGAGTTGTCAGAGGCAACTAGAGTGTACATCGAAATTGTGGCTATGGAAATGGAAAGGAAACGATGGCTTCTACAGAAGTTCTGTGGGACTTCTAGACTTTGGGGGTAAGAAAACACCTTAGCTCAAGAAGAGTTGTGAGTGGAATACCATTGATAAAGGTGGGAGAGTAGAATGCCAATATAGAGATCCAGAAAAGTGTATCCATAGTCTCCTCAATAAAATGTGCCAGTTAGCTTGGATTTCTACATGAAAAAAAATTAAATAGGACCTTTATGTTATATCATGTTAAAAAATGTAGTCAAAATGGATAAGAGACCTGAAGCCACAAAATGCCTAGAAGAAAACAGAGAGGAAAAGCTCCTAACATTGGCCTTGGCAGTGAGTTTCTGGATGCAACATCAAAAGCTTGGGCTATAAAAGCAAAAACAAACAGGACTATTTCACACTGAAATGGTTTGGCACAGCAAGAAAAACAAATAACAAGATGAAAAAGCAAGCATGGACTAGAAAAAATATCTGCAAACCATGTATCTGATAAAGGGTTAATATCTGAAATTTATAAAGAAGTCATACAAGTGAGTGGCAGAAAAGTAACCCAATTATATAATGGGCAAAGGTCCTGAATATATATTTCTCCAAAGAAGACAGAATAGTCACTAGGAATATGAAAAGGAGCTTAACATCATTAATCATCAGGGCGATACAAGTTCAAATCACAATGATATATCACTTTGCACTTGTTAGGATGGCTATTATCAAAAAGATAAGCGATAAGAAGTGTTGGTGAGAGAGAAAAGGAAACCCTTGTATACTGTTAGTAGAAATGTAGATTCATGTAGCGATTATGGAAATCAGTTTGGAGATTCCTAAAAAAATTAAAAATAGGGCTACTGTATGACCAAGCAATCCATTTTCTGGGTATATAGCCAGAGGAGTTGAAATCACCACCTTGTAAAGATATCTTCACTATCATGTTTATTTCAGCATTATTTACAGTTCGAAGATATGAAAACAAACTAAGTGTCTATCAACAGATGAACACATGAAGAAATTGTGGGAACACACACACACACACACACACATACACACAAACACAGATTATTATATAGACTTAAAAAAGAGAGATGAGCTGTAGAATGATGTTTCATAATGCTAAGTGAAATAAGCCAAACACAGAAAGAAAAATATTGTATGACCTCATTCACATGTGGAAGAAAAAAAAAAAAAAAAAGCCAAATACACAGAGATAGTTACCAGCAGCAGGAGTATGTGGGAGGAGTAAATGGGGAGATGGTGGTCAAAGGATTAAAAAATACCAGATATATAAGATGAATTAGACTACATATCTCATGTACATGAAGACCATAATTAATAATATTGTGGTTGGGATTTTTGCTGGGGAGATTGTACCTGTTCTTGTCACACACACCAAAAATGAGGTGATGGATATGTTAATTTACTACATATACTAACCATCTTATCTGTATAACATATGCCCTAAATATGTATAATAAATTTAACTTAAAAAAGAAATTATAAACTTATGTTTGCAGCAGGAAACTTTTGACACATAAAATAAAAATCTTAGGTTAAAGCAAAAAAAATATTGCATATGACAAGCACACATGACACACTAAAGCCACAATAAAAAAGAAAATGTTCAAAAGAGCTTTGTCTCTGTCTTTGGAGTAGCCACACTTTAATAGTAATTTCTCATTGCAATAACAATGAGGCAATGAGGTATGGAAGACTGTCAGTTAGCCTGTCCCACTGCAACATGTTTTTTTTTTTTTTAAGTAAAATTATTTCATGCAGCTTGTCTTTTTTTCAATCAAAAAGCATTTACCTGTTTGGCAATAATGAACCATACCAAGTGGATAGCAGAGCATAAAGCTATTTAGACAGTTACTAAACTTGACTTTTTGGACTGGTGTAAGACTTCTAAATATCTTGGTCATAAAAATATATTCATATGAAAAAGATGAAGAAAGGCTGAATATTAAAGGTTAGAAGAAAGAAAGAATATTTGGAATTTTACCATTCAGGATATTTAGGTGAGATGAAAGTTGTTTAGAGGACTACTAAAAAGTATATTCTACATTGGGTTATTTTTCCACAATGTAATTTGTTTCTTTCCATGCAAATTATTTGCTAATGAAAGACACTGTGATATGAGACTTGTAGTTGATATGAGACTTGTGTTCTTCTCTGAATAATTTCTTTGCCTTTCTCTGGCTGGCTCCATTCTCTAAAGACTGATACTGAGAACTGTACTCAAAGTCCTGCACTAATTGGGTTTTGATTGAGTTTGATCAAGAAGACCCTAGTGGGGGTGGGGGGATATTGTTCTGATGCCATAATGTATGTGCAAGCTTTTTGAAACAGGCTTTTGCAAAGACATACTGTGTTGTTGTTAGCTTAACTATTATTTGTTATAGTTTCAAATAAAGACACCTTTCAGTATTAAAGTTATAGAGACAAACATCAGATGGTTTCCATTCTAGAGTTTTATATCCATTTGTGGGAGAAAATGAGTTCTGAATACATTATAATCAAATAACAATTGATAATTTTTAGTGAGATAGTAAACCTGTGCCTTATGGTTAGGAGAGCAGGTTCCAAAATAAGATGGACAGGATCCAAAATCTTCTTCCAATACTTACTAGCTTAAATATTGCTTAAATATTCTAAGCTTCAATTTCCTCATTTATAATATGGAAGTACCTTGTGGTACCTGTGTGCTAGCCAGGCTCCAAAATGGCCCCCACTAATCCTTGCATGCTGGTAGCGGTGTCAGTGTGAAGTCCTCTACACTGAGTAAAGTTGACCCATGAAACCAATAGGCTATTGTATAAATGACAGTGTTACTTCTAACACTCTTATAGAAGACAGAGAAATATCTGTCTTGGTCTACTTGAACACTCAGTCTTCTATCCTGGGTGTGGACTCGTCAACCCAGTCAAGACTTCAGATATCTGTTCTCTTAATGACATTTTTGATTGAAACAATATAAGGAACCATAGAGTGGTGTGTGTGTGTGTGTGTGTGTGTGTGTGTGTGTGTGTGTGTGTGCATGTTTCATTTATGTCTCCTATAGTTACCATTCTTTCTCTTTCAGGTGTCAGAAGACTCTTTAAACCCATGTAAACTGAACCAAAAGGGGAAAGAAAGCAATTTACTGTTTCAAGTAACTAAAGGTACATAGATAGGACTTGTTTCATAAATTGCTAAGTTTAGAGACTTAAACAATGTCTCACTGGTCTCTCCTTATCCTCAAGCTTTGCTCTCTGCACTAATTCTCAAGTTCTTCACAAGACAGATTCCAGCAGCTTCAGCCCCACATCTTTAGATTCCAGTCCACTGAGAGATAAAATTTCTCACTTTGCTTTGACTGAACAATATCTATGTATCTGAACATATTGTCACTGGGAAATGAGATCTTCCAACTGGTCAGATTCAATTGCATGCTTCATATGAGCAAACAGGTGAAAAGCAGAGGAAGAGATGACTATCGGAAGGAAACAAGGGTCTTGTGAAGGAGACAAGGGTCTTGTGAATAGAGATAGTAATTTTTCCCTTAGCCCTTGCAAAGGGTGTTAGTTTAATTCCTAGCAGACTAGAACAAATAGGAACACATTATAAATATCAATACTTTATATTGTTAAATTACAAAGATGTCAGTTATTCGTGCTACACAATATCTGGGTGCACTTTGTATGTAATATGATGTAGTAATTGCTATAAGAACACAAAGCATCAAAGATGTCATTATGGGAAAACTAGCATGCCAAGAAAGTGATGATGTCATTCAAACCTTATGATGGCACAAAGAAAGCATCAGCAATGATAATTCCAATACAAGTGATATATCATTATTAAATGCCAAATTAGTTGTGCAAAGGAGATGATAGTGAGGAAAACGAGGAGTGGGATTGCAGTGAGGGAAGCTGGCAGTTTCTTTAAAACCTTTTGGAGTTTATTTGAAGGATAAAGACAATTTGTAGATATGAGGGAGAAGAAAAAAGTATGAATAAAAATAAGAAATGAACTACCATGTCAATAAAATTAGGGATATGAAGAAAAGTAGAGAAAGATTCAGAAGAATGGGACAACTAGGAGGAAATAATATTAGATGGGTAGAATAAACACAGCAGAGATATAGCAAAGCTCTGTTCTAGTGGGAGTCTCAGGGTCAGAAAGACTGCTGATGGTCTCATTCCCAATTCTTCATACATATGGGACTTTGCACTTTTTTTTTCAAAGAAATGCTCTACTGCTTTGTATATAAAACAAGTAAATAAAATAAAGGCAGGTAGTTAAAGGATGATCAGACACAACACTGAGTAGAGGAATGACAAGGTGCTGATTCAGGAAGTGTTATAACAAGTGCATAAGGAGGAGAACACATGTCCCTGGGAGTTGAGCATGAAGACAGGGCAGAGAGAGGCTCGAGGAAGGTTACAACTACTTTTTGTGGTATATACACATGAACAGTGTCTGGAACTCAGGCATATAATGACATGGTCTGGATCCACCTGTGGTGAAATAGAGACGAAGTAATAGATGCAGTGGGAAAGAAGGCAAATAATTGTCCATCTCTCTCCAACACTGTGTTAGACACATTCAATCCTCATACCATTTCAGCAAAGTAGGATATATAGGTAGTTAGATGCTGGGCAAGTTGTGACCTAAACTCAGAAACACACACACACACACACACACACACACACACACACACACACACACTTTCCTGTGGCAGAAATGGATAATGTATTAAATAGAGGTGTTGATTCAAAGAGGTGTCACTTAGCACCCATGTAGAAGACATGGAAGAGATGAAGAAAAAATTATTTTTCCAGAGAGTACAGTGACAGACTCTGAGTCAGACTGCCTGATTCATGCTTCAGCTGTGTGCCAAGTTCAGTATGTAATGAAGGGTGAAGTTTGTCAGACTTTTCATCTGTAAAAAGGAGATAATGAATAGTGCCTACCTGTTAAACTTTATCTGAGTATTGAGCAAGTTAATATGTGAAATGCTTAGAATACTGTTGGATATGTTAAATATTAGCTGGTAGCTATTTTCATAATAATAATAATGAAGATAGAGTATATGCACAAAATCATACAAGGAAAACTGTGTGGATTATTGATACATGTGATAAAACTGCATAGAACTAAATACACATACACAAATGAGTAAATAATTGAGGCAACCTGAATAAGATTGATAGATCTTACCAATGTTCGTATACTGGTTGTGGTACTGTGCTACAGCTTTGCAAGATGAGGGAAACTGCAGTAAAGTATTATTTCTTACAACTGCTCACGGATCTATGACTATTTCAAATTAAAAAGTTGAATATTATGCAAAGTGAGACCAGCCAATCTCAGAAAACTAAGGGTCTTATTTTTTCTTTCATATGTGGAAGCAATGAAGAAAATAGTAAACAAAACGCACTTCAGATGATTGAAGAGAGAGAAACCAATGGAATAGTGGAAGGGGGTTGAGGGAGAGATGGAAGTAGGAGGAGAAAAGAGAGAATTGATGAAGTTCAAATAATTCTATCCATATGTGAAAGTATTGCTATCAATTTCACTGATATATACAAGGAGGAGAGGGAGTGAGGTGAGAGGAAGGGACACCAAGTGCTGTATGCATTTGGTATATTTGCATTACTTTGAATACTATTGTGATGTACAATTGTAATGCATCAGTAAAAGTATAAAAACAAAGGTTTACATTGTTCTCTATCACTTCATTAATCGGTGGAAGAAATGGATGCATTATACATCACTGGTTTATGTGAAGTGGAAGAGTGCAAGTGATTTGGAGAGGAGAGTCACGTACTATGGGCATTAAACTAGTTAGCATCAGCAATGTCTGTGAAGAAGCAGGTACTAAATTAGAAATTTCCTATAAAAAAAAAAAGAAAGACTCAGCTTAATTGGTAGTGGAGCCTGAAAATTAGAAGATTCAATAATAATAAGGTTGTCACATAAATGTTTAATTTGTACATGTGTAATGATACAACTGAAGCACGGGCAAAGGCTGAAGGTAACACTCAGAACAACAATTCCCTCCACCCAAGGAATAAGGTTCTTTTTTTTTTTTTTTTTTGGTTTTTTGTTTGTTTGTTTGTTTGCTTTTGGCGGTACTGGGGATTGAAAGCACAAAGGAGCTCTGAGGGATAGTACAAGATAAGATGTGCTCCCCTCCAAATTGGTACAAAAACCAGTTTGCACAATTGATTTATAACCATCTATTGTACCTCAGCTAGAAAGTCTTGATCCAGTTTCTATAGTACAAATTGGAAAGAAAGGGGAAATTTTTAGAAATTGATCCTCAAACCTAATAAGGAGACTGAAACTTCAGAAGCTAAAATTCTGAAGTTTTGAATTTTCATGAAAATAGGTATTATAATAAAGGTATTATAGGTATTATAAGTGCATTTGGTATATTTGCAATACCTATAAGTATTGTATATCACTCTAGGGTATATAATAGGGCTTAGATGTTATAATAAAGTAATTCCATATATGATTTTCATTTAAATATAAGCTAATTTTGCTCACCTTCAAAAATGAAAAGTACATTTTTCTTTTTAAAATTTTATCTTTTTAAATCAATTTTCTGAAAATGTAATGTAGATATGTACAACAAATTTTCTGCCTCACCAACAAACTAAAAAAGCTATCAACATATCAATATGTCAAATCTTTTTCACTTATTAATGTGGTCACACTCCCACTTAATTATACTAAAGATAATCATAAATGTCATAGTAGTAGCTATGTATAGTTAGGATATGTCTCTATGAGGTAAAGACTATTTCAAAAACATCCAAAATAGAATTCCACACCATAATTTTTAAAAAAATATATTTTTCAAGTTAGTTAAAATCAGGTCACAAATATTGCATTTGGCGATGTAGTTCAGTGGTAGGATGCCTACCATGCATGTATAAGGCCCTAGGCTCAAGATCTGAATTAAACTGTCCTAGATCATAAGTAATAGGTGATAGAACTAAGATTTGAATGTGTTTTACATCTGTGTGGCTTATATATCTCTGTGTGCCAGCCTGAGAAAATTAAATTCTGGAGCTTAGTAGTAAGACCAGTGCTCAATTAAACAGGAGACCTAGCCTAGCCTGAATGAAAAGTTAAACATCAGCACAGGAGTATTTCAACTGAGGGCAAGGTCACACAATTAAATGCCCTTGAACAGAAAAGACTAAACCCAGTGAGTAGGTGTCAGACTAGGCAGGAATAGGGGATGCAAAATTTCAGTATACTTTATGGAATTCTAGCAAATATTACATCTAAACTGGCAAAAAATTATTTGACATTCAAAGTCATAACATTTGTTACAACTTTCAACGGTTTTCTATTAGTAGAAGATTAACATAAAGAAAAGGGAAAGGATTAGTCCTTTTTTTGATGCACATGATTTTGATTTTACCTAAACACTGTAATCTGTGAACCACCCTTCAGAAGCACAAGTGATCAAATTAGAGTGTTTATAAAAGAGAGGACCTGACAGTGGAAACACCAGTCATCTGGAACAACACTTAAGACAGTGGGAGAAGGGTTTCAGAAAATATGGTGAATTACTTGTTATATTTAGAAGGTTAGAGGTAACCAAGTGTCTAGACCTATTCTGTGTCATCCCACAGAGGGATCTAAAGAGGTAGAAAAGGTTACTGTAGTACTATTTGTACCTGATTGGTTAATTTTTTAATTGTTAATATTTGTACCTGATTGTTTAATTGAGCTCTTTGAAAATGGACTAGGCTATCTCTGTAGTGATTCTTAATTCTTTTGAAGTTACAGATCTTTTTTTCATACTGGGGGTTGAACCAAAGAGCATTCTACCTCTGAGCTATGCCCCCAGCCCTTTGTATTATTTGTTTTGGAAATAGGATCTCACTAGATTGATGAAAGTCTCACTAAGTTGCTGAGGCTGTCCTTGAACCTGTGATAGTCCTGTCTCAAGTTCCTATGTACTGGAATTACAGGCATGCACTACCATACCCTGCTACAGACCATTTTGAGAATCTGATTAAAATATGGATCTTAATCTGAACATCCAAAATTTTTCATGTAACTTTAAGCTGTTATGTAATTCTTGAAAGTCATTAGTGAACTTCCATGGAGTCTATGACTCCATGTTGAAGAACCCCCAAAAGACTGAGGGTTCTCTGGTGCTAGAAACATTCAAGTACAAGCTGGGCAACCACAGTAGCATGAGACTGAAGAGAAAATGGGAGCGTTAGTTGGAGAACTTCTGGCAATGGTTCTAAAATAATTGTGAAAACCTGATCACCTGTACAAGGATTTCCTTGTACCCTAAAGAGTTATAAAAGATTCTATTACCTTGAAGTATTTCATCCGTTCCACCATTTAATTACTGCCACGGTGTAAGAGTTGGCAAAAAAGTGCTATGAACCTGATGGCAACAATCTACATAGAGGGGGGAAAAGTTGAAAATTAGATGCTACCTGAGCCAGAACCATCATCTGCTCCACAAGACAATTTCTTTTAGAAAATGCCAATATCCTCAGATGGCATCAAATTGTCATATTTATTCTTGTTGACTCACTTGGTTCCCAAATTGCAATTCAAATCACTTACTGGAATATTTCAATGTGTTAAAAATAATATCGAAGCAAACAAAGACTCATGCCTTTCTCACTTTATACAACCATTTTGTTTATGAATTTGCATCCCAGACAAACATGTTTTATTTGGATAGCCAGTTTTTAAAAAATATTCTCCAAAATTTTCACAAGCCTAAGATTCTAAGCCTTTGACAAAAAAAAAAAAAAAAAAAAAAAAAAAAAAAACTGACCCTTTTTTTTTTTGCTATTTGTGTTCTTGTGCTTCTTTCAGTTAATTTTTAAGTTACTTCTCATTTTTCAGGACAATTTAGGGCAAAGAATACTTGATTGGAATTTGACGAGGGTGCTTGCATTTCACTCTTGAAACTGCTTAACTATACAATCTAAAAAAAAATAATAATCAACTAGGCCAACCAGAAAGAAACTAAATATAGGCATTGAAGACAGAAGTGGCCTAGTCATGAATCAGTCAATACAATAAATACATTTTGTTTATTGTTACCTCTTAAATTATCTATTGTTAGTGATTGTTAATGTAATGCGTATTCATTGAAGAAAGCCTAGATATAAGAGAAGCATAGGAAAAAATATTTAAGAGTTAGTAATTTTACTATGCTTATTTATTATAATTATGTCATAATATTTTGTTATCTTCTTTTATAACTTATAAATATATCTGTTAGGCATTTATTTTAACTAGAAGCATGTTTATATAGGTTATATATAATATATATATATGTATATATATATCTTAGTTTTGCAATAAACATATCCCTCTGTCATTACTCTTTAAAAGCAGTTTTAATATAAACACTGTTTTAAGCAAGTCATTTGTAAATTTATCTCCAATATTATTACTTTATGTCTCTGATGAATATCCTTGTCCACAAGTAGAAACAGAATCACCAATCAAGGAACATAGCTATTCTAAGCTATTAAATATATATTGTCCAAGTAGCTCCCAAAGAGTCTGCTGGATTTTAATCGTGTTGTCCATGTAAGCAAGCAATCATTTCACATCACTAATTTGACCAAAAGAGTTAGTTAAATGATTGACAAACTGATATATGAAAGTAATGTATATTCATTTAATAAAAAATGAGTTTGAACATTTTCAATATATTTATTGGCCATTTTTAATTCTTTTCTGAATTGGTTAAGACATTTGCCCAAAGAAATGATTTTTTAACAGAAAAAATATACTCTAAGTATACATACATGTCTGTGTGTATGTTAATATTAGCAAAAAGAAACAGCATAAATGCACACATGCCACGGAAGGGGGTGGTGTTGGGAGTGTAGAAAGATTATTTAGTTTTTATGTGCCTTTGTTTTGTTTAAATTTATATTATTTTCATTTTTAATATAAAGTATCCCTATACTTGCTCTAAAACGATAATTTTGGTGATTCTAAGAGTGATTTATGTGCTAGAAAAATTATTTGTAGCTATTCGGAATATTAAAATTAATATCAATTTAATAAAGTCATAAGTACTCAGACTTTTTTCACTTTAGGTTTTAGGTCAAAATTCTAAGTTTCTTTAGAATCTTATATTTCTTCAATATTTTTGCATAAATTAGGTACATTTTAATAATCTCTCTCAAGGGAGCTTTTGGTTAATATGTAATCAGCCTAATGTAATATGTAATCAGCCTAATGTAATATGTAATCAGCCTAATTTCTACCATTTACAAAATTAACTTTTCAAACACTTTCAATTATATCTCATGTATAAATTCAGTATACTAATTAGTCTAAGTTGGCAGTATGCTGGATTAATTGGATTAATCAAGTAACTTTAGTAATTAATATTAAACTCCAACATATAGTGACACTTGAGACTCTTTAATATCAGGAAAAACTATTTGATAACTTTTGATCTAGAGATCACAAGTCCTAAAAAAATTACTTACCTACATATTTAATTGCTATCATTGCTAACTGGCTCAATATGCGAATATCCCCAATTCGCTCATCAAAATATTTGAAATATTAAATAAAACTATTTTTCCAAATTGTTACAACAAAAATCTCCAATTCTTGATTAAAAGTCATAGTAGGACTGCAATGATAGTTGATATTTTTATCATCCATATTTGCAATTCTGATATTTTAGAGTTCAAATGGAAATTATTCATCTAAAAATATAAAATCGAGACTGGTATCTCTGCAGAATGAAAGATTAAGAATGGCTTACTGACAGCAGGTGGATTTTTTCCCTTGCCATTAAGACTTCTTTCTGGTCATGAGGTCAGCTATGGATTCCATTCCATACTGTCCAATGGGTGCAATAATAGTATCAGCCTCTCAACTGAAGGAAATTCAGCAGAGACTATCTTCAGTCTGGTCTACATCAATAGTGCACACCCTAGACACTTTAGCACTAACCAGAGCGCAACTAATTTAGTCTTTCCTTCATACAAGTCTAATTTCTTTCATATGCTTACAATATAATCAGGTTACGATTCTTATGACTATTTAAATTATATGGGATTATATTCCTTATATCTTCCAGGCTGATTCTGTGGTTAAGTCATTACAATTATGCAAATGATAATAATAAAGTAAAGTACAAACATTAAAAATGTGCTGAGATGTCCATCAACAGATGAATGTATTATAAAACTATGGGATATGTACACAATGAAATTTTACTCAGCCATAAAGAAAAACAAAATTATGTAATTTACAAGGAAATGGGTGGAACTGGAGAACATTATGCTAAGTGAGATTAGTCAGTCACAAAAAGTAAAAAGTTGGATGTTCTCCATAATATGCAGAAGCTAGGGAGAAAATGAGACATAGGAGATACTACAGACAAAGGAGGAAAAACCTTAGATGAATGAAGGTGGCCTAAATGAGGGAGATGGGAGGGAAGAAGAAGGAAACACCTCAATTGACAAGATGTACATACATAAACTTATCAAAGTCAATCACTGTCTGAGCATGGGAAGGAGGGAAGAGGAAGGAAATAGGATGGGAACTGTGGGAGGGCTCCATGAGTGCTATGCTCATGTATGTCTCTACCACCCTGAACTGCATCAAATGTGTTCCTATCGCCTATATGGTCAGTCCCATCTCCTTTCCTATCCCATAAAGTGATTAGATGCCTGCACCGTATCTTTTTTTTTTTTTTCCTGGAAACATTTCCATTCCTTTTCTCCAGGCTGCATGGATGTTTATCATGCCTTTTGTAAAGCAAAGAATATCCATTAATCTCTTATTGACCACTAATCTTTATCTTAATCTATTAATTTGGCTTGTACTTTGTGTTTCTCTGTCACAAGCCAGTGATAATTTAATTTTTCATATAATATCCTGTGTGATGTTTCTGCACTTTTATTTGCTTACCCTGATTTGGCAGATATGATAGGTTAAAACTGTCCATCATAATCTGAACTATCAGTTACAAAAGGAACTACTAAATATGTGACAGTGTTAGTGGTCATCTCATCTGTTGTAAAGGAACTACTAAATATGTGACAGTGTTAGTGGTCATCTCATCTGCATTTCCTCTTTGTCCTGTAATAATAAAAATGTTTAGTTGTGTCTTTTTTTGTTCAGCAAAGTCTACATTTGTTAGAACCCTTTGCAGTGAGGAATGTACATTTGAATAAGCTCTATAAAAATGGGACATTGGAGGAAAAAATGCTTATAACATTTAGTTATTATCTTGAATACAAATGCCCATGTCCTGTCTGTCCTTTCCCTTGTCTGTGTTAGCTGGAATTATCACAGGGGTTACAGGAGCTACCTTAAAGCACATGTTATATGTATTTAAGATGCTTGAACATCAACACATAGGCACAGGTAAAAACTTTCTCAACAAGACCCCAAAGCACAAGCAACTCAAAGGAAGCTCAGCACATGGGACTGCATTAAACGGAAGAGCTTCTGTGCAGCAAAGGAAACTATCAAGAACCTCAACAGAGAGCCTATAGAGTGGGAGAAGATTTTTGCCAGTTACTCTTCGAATAGAGGTCTAATATCTAGGTTATAAAAAGAACTCAAGAAACTCACAGCTAAGAAAAAATTAACCCAATCAAAAAATGGAGAAAGGATCTAAATAGACACTTCACAAAAGAAGAAATACAAATGGCCAATAAATGTATAAGGAAATGTTCCACATCATTAGCAATCAGAGAGAGGCAAATCAAAACTACCTTGAGATTTCACTTAACTCCAATCAGAATGGCAATCATAAAAAACACGAACAACTGCTAGTGAGGGTGTGGAGAAGTGGGAACCCTTATACATTGTTGGTGGGATTGCAAACTAGGCAGCCACATTGGAAAACAGTATGGAGGATCCTCAGACGAATGGGAATGAACCTACTATATGACCCAGCAATACCACTTCTGGGTATCTACCCAAAAGAATGGAAACCAAACTATCAGACCAACGTATGTGTATCTATGTTTATAGCTGCGCAATTCACAATAGCCAAACTATGGAAGCAGCCAAGATGTTCATCGACAGATGAATGGATTACAAAACTATGGGATATGTACACAATGGAATTTTACTCCGCCATAAAGAAGAACAAAATCATATTCTTTGCAGGGAAATGGATGCAACTGGAAAACATTATGTTAAGTGAGATTAGCCAGTCACAAAGAATTAAAAAGCATATGTTTTCCCTAATATGCAAATGCTAGGGAGAAGATGGGGCATAAGAGCATCTCCAGATGAAAAAGGAGAGATCCTCAATAAGCAAAGAAGTTGACTTAACCGAAGAGGATGGACAGGGGGCGGGGGGGGGGGCACCCTAATGCACACGATGTACTTACACAATTATATCTAGGTCACTCACTAAACTGAACTTGAGAAGGAGGGAGGGCAAGGGAACAGGGTGGGAATTGGGGAAGGGATTAAATGAGAAATGTGTACACATATGTCGTTATCAACTTGTGTCTAACAAAGATGTATGCTTACAATGCACGAATTATTACAATTAAAGAAAAAAAAAAGATGCTTGAACAATAATAATACAGGAGCCTGGATCCCCAGCACTGTAGGGTTAGCTTATCAGACCTAGATGCTTATATCAACCTGTTACTTAGGAGGACAAACAAGTCTATTGTATTAAACCAGTAGTACTTTGCCATTTATACTATTTGAATAGACTTGTACCAAAAATATAAACTGAGAAGATGACTAGTAATATCCCATGCTAGTTTAAATTGTTCGAGAACATATAATTTTATTCAACTGACTTAAGAGAAAAAAATTAATTGTGTTAAGTATACCATTTGACAGTGTAATTAATTTTTACACATATAAAATGTTTTCCTCAAAATATTTATATTTCTAAGAAAATATAAATTTATCTCATCATTGGTTGGAGCTTGAGCCTGACTTGTGGAAAAACCATATACTTTTATGTTAACTTTAATACGTTTAATTAAGAAATATTAATCACTTTTTATATGGGCCTTGTTGGTTCTTAAAAAATATAAAGATGAATCATTGTTATGTAACGTCAGAATGCTTGGCAAAATTGTCTACTTTGGATATTTGGATGCATTTGTATATACAGTAGAGGAGCTATCCAAGCAAAGTGTGGAAGGTGCTGCCTATATTGAACTACTGAAGTATTTAGTTACACAAAGGTATTTTCAAGAGATTAAGACTTTCCTGACAGATTCTCAACCAGAGGTCCTCCAGGAAGAGAAACTAAAAATAAAGAAAAATAATCATGAAAAGATCTGGATGTGACACTGAAAAGGAAATCCAAAAAACAATTTCATTCACAATAACCTCAAAAACAATAAAATACCTAGGAGTAAATCTAACCAAAGGAGATACAAGAATTCTATAATGAAATCTATAAAACACTAAAGAAAGAAATTGAAGATCTTAGAAGATGAAAATAACTCCCATGCTCTTGAATAGGAAGAATAAATATCAAAATGTGATCTTCCTACCAAAAGTGATCTACAGATTCAATGCAATCCTTATTAAAATACCATGGTCATTCTTCATAGATCTATAAAAATCAGTCCTAAAATTTATATAGAGAAACAAAAGACCCCAAATCTCCAAAACAGTTCTCAGCAACAAAAAACGTGCAAGAAGGCACCACAATCCCTGACTTTGAACTATACTACAGACCCATAGTAATAAAAATAGCATGATACCAACACAAAAGCAGACAAATAGACCAATGGAGTAGAACAGAAGATTCACAAACAAATCTACATACTTATAGCTAATTGATTTTTAACAAAGGGAACAAAAACATATGCTGACACAAAGACAGCCTTTCTACAAATGGTGTTGGCAAAACCGACTATCTATATGTAGAAAAATAAAAGTAAATTCCCTCTTCTCACCCTGCACAAGAGCCAACCCAAGATGGATCAAAGGCCTGGAGATTAAATCAGAGAGTATGAAGCTACCAGAAGAGGGCAGAAGACCAATTGTTCCAACATATAGGCATAGTTAAAACCTTCTTCAAAAAGACCCCAAAAAGCCAGGTGTGGTGGTGCACGCTTGTAATCCCAGCATTTGGGAGGCTGAGACCGGAAGATCTGGGTTCGAGGCCAGCCTCAGCTACCTAGTGAGACACTCCGCAACTTAGTGAGACTTGGTTTCAAAATAAAGAATAAAAAATAGGATTGGGGGTATAGCTCGGAGGTAGAAAGGTAGAATGCCCCTGAGTTCAGTCCCCAGAACCCCCCCCCCAAAAAAAAGACCCCAGAAGCAAAATAAATTAAAACTATGATTAATAAGTAGAAATTTGTTCAATTGAGGAACTTCTGTGCAGCAAAGTAGACCATCAAGAACCTTAATAGAATGGGAGAAGATCTTTGTCAGCTACTTCTCTGAGAGAGGACTAATATCTAAAACATACAAAACACTCAAGAAACTTATTGCCATCAAAACAACCCAATCAAAAAACGGACAAGTAAACTAAATAGACACTTCACAAAAGAAGAAATACAGATGGGTAATAAATACATGAAAAAATGTGTTCAACATCATTAACGATTAGAGAAATGCAAGTCAGAACCACACTGAAATTACATCTAACTCTAATTATAATGGCAATCATTAAAAACACAAATAATAATAGGTGCTGGTGAGGGTGTGGGGAAGTGGGAACTCTGATACGTTATTAGTAGAGGAAGCAAACACTTCAATGGGCATGATATACATACACAAATGTTGTCAATTCCAATCTTGACAGTGTGATTCAGAAGGTGGAACCAAGACACTAGTGGGTTGAACTGAGAGCCACAGAGATTTTTAGCAAATGAATCAAGAGATTCTCATTCTCCCAGCTTGATTACATAACAGTTTTGGATTAGTGACTCATGTTTTTACTTTATGTTATTTTATGAACCAGAATGTTATCACTGTTGTCTTAAGCTTGTATTCTGGGAGTGCTGGGGGAAGATAATTTGTTGCCACTTTTACATGTGTATAAATGGAGAGGAATTGTTCCCAAGGAGCTGTATAAATCAGTTATATACAAGGAGTCTCCTGTGCACCTGGTTTAGATGGTGACACTTTGAGCTACAGCTGAGGCTGTAATGGGATGAGACTGGAAGGTGAGAGGAGTCTAGTTTTCATAGGAAAGGGTGGATTATAATAAGAAGAATTCTGAGAAGGTCTTTATGATTTCTTTCCCTGAATATATTCTCTATATAATCTTTTCTTTTTGACTATGGGTAGAACCTATGACTATGATGTGGTAGTTGTTCATGGTTAAATTTTATGTGGGATGGTAGATTCACTGAGTGATTACATTGTACTACAGTCTGCAGAGGGATTTGGAAGTCAGGGGAATCAGCTCTAGCAGCCTGGAAGAAAACAAAATTCCACATGGTGAACTATCCATGGGAGTCAGAAAGAAAGAAAATGATGGGCAGCCTCTAGCAGCTAAGAAGGGTTCCTGGCCAATAGCTATCAAGAAGACAGGGACCTTAGTCACAGCCATAAAGCATGAATCATGCCAACAATATCTTAGCCTAGAAGAGTATCCTGAGCCTCAGACAAGAATTGCAGCTCTGGCAACTCTGGTCAACACTTTGACTTCAGCTTGATGGTACCCTGACCAGAGGAATGAGCTAACTCATGCCTGGACTTCTGACCTACAGAACTGTGAGATAAATAAATACAAATTGTTTTAAGCCACTAAAATTACAGTTATGTTATATATCAACAAGAACCATGTCACCTTTAGTGAAAGTTTTGTAACAGACTAGCTATGTCTTATATTCTGTGTCAAGATAAGAAGACAATATAAATGTCATAGTCTAATGTATTAGATGAAATCATACTTATTAAGCTTAAAGCAAAATGCCAGACATCTAGTAAGTTCTTAACAAAATCTATGATTATTCCTAAGAAAAAATTTAAAACCTTACATTTTTCTTTTAACTGAATATATTGGCATCTCTTAAAGATTTAATCTATGGTAATCTAATTCCCTCTGCTCCCCTCATCCCCTCTTTGGGAAGCATTGCTGCAACTCACAGATCAAATTCAAATGTCTTTTTTTCTGTGTAAGGCTTTACACAAATCCTCACAGAAAGTATCAGTCAGCCCATCCTCTGAGCCACCACAGCACATGCTATTTTTAGTTCCAGTTGGTCACACTTCATCCTATTGTTGGCATGCCCATATTCTTTTAAAATTGAAGATCATCTGTGGTGGTTTGGACCTGGAATACCCCCCATAAACTCATGTGTTAGGCAGGACATCAGTTTCAGAAGTGAAACAATTGAATAGGAAGGCTCTTATTTAATCTATGGATTACTCCATTTGATGGACTTATAATTGGAAGGGACTACTTTATGGTAACTGCAGACAGATGGTGTAATGACTGGAGAAAGTAGGTCATTGGCGGCATGGTCTTGGGGATTTTATCTGTCCCTAGCACTCTCTCTCTCTCTCTGTCTCCTGCCTGAGCATCTTACCTCCTTCATTCTCTTCCTCCATGCTGTTTTGTCCCAACTCAGGCCCAGAACAATGGAAGCAGCTATCTGTGGACTAAAACCTCTGAAGCTATGAGCCAAAATAAACTTCCTTCTCTAAGTTATTCTTGTTAGTTCTCTCAGTCATTGTGAAAAAAGCTAACTAACTGCTTTAAATCAGTTTTATTTCTCTCGTGCCTATTCCTTGAACCCTTGACCTCAGAATCTAACAAAGTGCCTTGTACAGAGTAGAAACAACACATAATCAATTTATATTTAATTGAAATTCATTATGATAAGTAAATTATACAAATTATTCAGTTAATGGACCACTTTTAATTTTCTATGACTAAAAAGAAAATATATAGATGTAGATATATATATATATATACATACATACATACATATACATATATATGTATATATATGGATATCAAATCTCCTTAGGTGAATCAACAGAGAATATGCATGTTTACTTATAAATTTATTTTCCTGTTTTGAACATGAAATTATCTTTAACACTACAACTAATTCCATGGTAGTTTTTAATACAGTATGGGAAAACCAAGTAGTTTTTAAAGTAATATTAAAAAATCAAATACTTTGTTTAGTATATATAAATATAATATCTACTTGATGTATTTGATTTTTTCCAATTTCTATTGATTTTTTTTCTCCTGGTGCTATAGAACAATCTCCATCTCACTGAATTTAGAGTAAGTCATATATAATAAAAAATGTAAGTAGATACAAGTAACTATTACTGGATGGTATCCTACTGCTTAGATGTGTCATGCAACTTCTTGGGAACATCTGTGAAACCCTCTGTGCCTTTCAAAAGCTTTGTTTAGAATTTAGATGTTATTGTGTTATTGTTTGCTTACTAAGGATCCATCCTTCCTTAGTAAAATTCTGTTACTTGCAAAACAGAAGCACAAATATATTTTTATAGCCAAGGCAAAAAAATGTGTACTTCAGAAATATTTCATTCTACTAGAAATTTCAGCATCAGTCTAAAAATATCAATGCTAATATTAATTTTCTTGACAAAGATGTGTATAGGGCAATTAAAACATAATTAACTATCAAGACAAATGATTTTGATGAAGGAAAATTGTATTTGATAAATAAGGGAAAAATTAAGTTCTTCAAACAATGAGTTATTGAACACTAGGACAATAAATGATGAGGGTCATAAGTAGGAAGCATTGAAATACTGAAAACAACTCTAAATCAGTTATTGGATTTATAAAATTTTCTCAGGTTTATGGAAACACAACATGATTCAATTGTGTTCTAACTAAAATTTACTTTCTACACACACACAATTTTAACAAATTAACTCTCTACTGAAGATTCTTAAATCTAGTAGTTAAATGTTAATGAGAGAATGGCTTCACAGCAATTTGTAAAGTAAAATTTTATGAGATCAGGTAAAATTTAAGTTATATCTTAAATTCAATAGGCCATGTTATCTAGCACTCATAAAATTATAACATTCATGCTACTTTGTTTGATTTTTTTATTGGTTTAAGTTAATATGGTATAAAGAGAATAAAGGGCTGGAATCAAAATTCTGGGGCAGTTACACTGTTTCTCAGATCTTCAATCTCTCTCTGTAAAGGAGGAATAATATTACTCCTGACCTGCATGTGCGTGTTCGCCCACACGTGCGTGTACCCTAGAACTAATGTAGAAATGTTAAAGTATTGTGTTAACCCCCAAAATCTCATAAATTACATGGCTAATCCTTGGCCATTGTTAATGATTTCTTATAATATCTGTATGGAGATGATAAAATTCAATTATCTTCAGCACTTTAAAAAAGCATATTATTTCCATCTGTATAAGTAGGATCTGTATAGTTTAGCTGAGTCTAGAATTGTAGTATAATATTTGTTGTTCCTTTAAAATTGGAAGCTATTTTCTCATTGTCTTTAATCGCTATTATTAGCTTTTCTTCTGAGACCATTGTAGACATTTTAACTTTATAGGTGATTTAGTCCTTTTCTCCAGTGTTTCAAAGATTTTTTCTTTGTCTTTGGTGTTACACATTTTCACTAAGATGTATCTATGTGATGGTTTGTTTTTATTTACTCTGAAGTTGTCATACTCAAGCCCATAGTTATACATTTTATATATTCAGAAAATTCTTAGCTTCTATTTTTCCACTTATTAACTCTCTGCCATTGTCTCTATTCTCTTCTCTATGTCGTACAATCTCTTTTTGTCATCTCTGTGTCTTAACCTCTTTCACACTTTTCAAGATTTACATTCTCTGTATCAATTTTGACTAATTTCTCAAATCCTACTTTCCAAGTTACTAATTTTCTCTGCAGTTCAATATTTAACCTACCTACTGATATTTCCTACTTTAATTAATAATGTTTTATATCATCTTAGAAGTTAAATTACATCTTTTAAAATGTTAGTATTTCAGAGTATCATATTCTTCCTAAGGTTATAATTCTTTCACATTTTATATCTGTTCATTTAAAAATAAGTTTGTAAGTTCTTAAAACTCTGATACTTTAGTATTAATGTCAGCCAGTTTATTCATAGTGAATTTTCTTGATGAGTTTTGTAAATTTTTATGCAAGCTTATCTTTACTAGCTACTGCTTCTTTTGCTTATGGGAATTGCTTGCAGCCTGAATGTGTAATTAGCTCTTGAAAGAGATTTAAAATTCCTTTTTATATCAATGAAATCAGGCGTCATTTCTGGCTGAGGGCTAAGTTCAAAACAATTTTTCAGAATGAGGCTTCCTGTATACAGGTAGAGTAGATTTGGACCTCAAATGGACAAGGCCAAGCATTTAGATTTCTCATGGAATCTGTTCTCTCCCTTCCACCAGGGAGGATGAAAAAGATACATAGGCCGTCTCCTTAATGTGATCTTATGCGATTAAGCAAATAATCTCTAGCCTACTCTTTTTCCAAGGGTACTTGTCACAGATTGAGTTCTCTAATAAACAGACTGGGGGTGTTGTGTTCAGACCTATTTTCAGGGAATGTTCTTGGGATTTTCACCCATGGAAGGAAAAAAAAAAGGAAGTAAGATTGGACAGAGGAAAAATTAGAGCTGTTCTACAGTTACATCAAATGCCTCGGTGAGCAGATATGAAGCTCTGGAGTTGGTATGACCCTCTTGGTTGTTTCCTACTTGGCAAACAGGATGGGTCTTTATACCTCTGTGTCAACCAGTCACTGGATGTTGGACATCTTGGGAAAGGGGCATGACTTTGATGAGATAACTCCGTTTAGTTGCATAGATTCCATACATCCAATAATTGGCATAATTAATCTTTTATACCTGAAAGGGGATCTAACTGAAGATTTACAGTTTCAACTCTGTTCCCCAATATGTTCTAGACTTCATTTCCTCTTCATGCACATGCAAGAAACTTATGCTTGAACTTACTGAAATCAAAATTACAATCTTTATTTTTGCCACACTAGACTTCAGGTGCATTAACAGTTCACAAGCTTCTAGTTTCTGTTTACAATTATTGAAGTCATCCAAACGAAGATGCTTTGGGAAGTACAATTACACTTGACAACAGGCTGTTCCAGGCAGTGTGGGAAGTACATTTTTTATTTTGAGTATCTTTCTTGTGATTTATTCACAAGATCAATTTTGGGGTTGTATTTCCTTCCCCAGCAATTCTAGGGAAATGTGGGAAATGCTTCTGTCATCTTAGTGTATCCACTAGAATGGAAAGAAATGTGTTTAAAATTTTTAAAACATAACCTAAAGTTATCAGTGTTGTGTAAATTATAGTATTTGCACCTCTCATTATATTTCATACCAAGTTAACATTTAGTACCATGAATAACTAATTCAGCAACAAAATAATTGTTCATTTACCTGTTGATTTGAACTTATATTTATATTATGTTTGAATCCTAAACACATATACACATGTGCACAAATATTCGGACACTTGAAGTCTGTTGCTGTGTTTTCTTTTCATCTCCACTAATCTGCTTTTTTATTTCTGTACTAGAATCATATTGATTTGATAATTATACATTTGTAATCTACTTTATTATATAAAATTCTCTTGTACTCGCCTAGTATTTTCTTAGGTGAGCTGTTTATTATTAAAATCTCATTTTTAACTGCATAGAAGTCTCTTGGGAAATTTAATTGTAACTTAGTACATTATTTAGAACCTGCATATTCATTTATATTCTCTCTGTGTCTCTCTGTCTCTCTCTCTGTCTCTCTCTGTCTCTCTCTCTCTCTCTCTCTCATTTTTATCTTTGGTACTAGCGATTGAACCCAGGGGTATTCTACCTCTGAGATATACTCCAGCCTTATTTTATTTTGAAACATGTTTCACTAAATTGCTGAGGCTGGCCTTGAACCTGTAATACTCCTCTCTCAACCTCCCAAGTACTGGTGTTAGAGGAGGGTGCTACCATGTTCAGCTCAAATCTATATATTCTTTTTAATTTTATTTCTCTACTTATTATTTGGATAATTGCTTTATATTTATTATTGATATGCTAAAACATTTTCCTTAATAGAGTTGCTTATTGAAGATGTAGAGAAAAGCATTTGATTTTTGCTGTGTATATTTTTCAGTCATCTCCTCTATTGCACAAATATTTTAGTGTTTTTAGCTTGTGTACTTGAGTCTAAGGTAAAGCATGCTCACTTTCTCCTTTCCATACAAATACATCCATTTCTCAGTTTTGAAGAACGTAGCATATCACTGTATCCAGAGATTAGCCATGCTAATAATTTCAGGAAGTAATGCATGATTGTGGTTTCTTTAACAGTCTAATTCTATGCAAAATTCCACTGTGTCTTAGTTTATAGGAGAATTTGCCTCTATTTTCCTTTGTATAAAAACAAATACTGCAATGGTGACCACCCAGGAGTAAAAAACTATGGAAAGAGAAAAAAAAGTTTGGTTAAACACATGTTCTTGTTTATAGTATACTTTTAGACCAATTTAGATGGAGACTTTTTAAATAAGATGCAGTTTCTGTAAGACTTAATTATCCCTAAAACATCTGCTGTGAGACAGTAATACCTATTAAAACACACATTAATACCAGAGGAACTTAAAATGACTATATTCATATGATTGAACTGATATAAAAATGAGTATGATGAATAGGAGTAAGAGAAACTACATACATTTATAACAATTGATAAAATAAACAGTAACATGCTCATCAAAGATTTCCCATTCATACTGAGGACTCAGAATTTTAGTTATACTGAGAGCTTTCCAGTTTATCAACACATCATGCTGTCTCTCTCAATTCTGGACAATTTTCGCATGACTGAAAAATTTAGAGCTTATAATTAGCACTGAACTACTATCCGCATTAACTTCCTAATAGCTAATACTAGATTAACAAACTTAATGTGAAATATTAGCTCTGGTAAAAAACTAGAAATGCCTTGAAGATAGAAACATTGTCCTGCCATTAGTAAGACATGAGTTTGGATTATGAATTTAGTATAAAAGATATGAGTTTGATATAAATAAGTAAACTATCATTAAATATTTTGAAGAAATAAATATTAATAAAATAATAGAAATTCTTAGTGAAATATCTCTGAACCACCAATAATCTCATTACTTATAAATTCAATTGCTTATAGTCAGGAGAACATAACAATTTGTTTTACTGAGGATTGAACCCAGAGACATTCTACCTCTGAGCTATATCCCAGCCATTTTTTAAAAATTGTTTTGAAACAGAGTCTTGCTAGGTTCTTGATAATCTCACTAAGTTGCTGGGGCTGGTCTTGAACTTGTGATCTTCCTGTCTCAGCCTCCCAAGTACAGGGATTAGAGATGTGTGCCACCACACTTGGCTGAGAAAAAAATTAAAATTACTTATATTAAACTTTGAATATTAAGTAAGCTTTTGGTTAATAAGACATTTGAAATAATTTAACTTTAGCACTTACCAATATCCCACATTTTATTTTTAATTATAATTTTTTGTCTTTTTAAATAATTCCTTCCAATATCTGATAATGAATAGAGATCCTAAAAACTGACTGACCAGAACAAAAATCAAACTCTGCTACACCCTGTGATTATAGAAAAACCAGTATTGATTTCTATGTGTGGTTTAAGTAATTATTCTCATTATTTAAACCTTTCTTCACATGAAAATGCTTGTACCCAAACCATAATGTAATTGGGAGGACGTATCAATATTAGTTGAATGTAATCGCAAATGTCAAATACACTATATTGTGAATATCCAATGTTTTTGTAGGAAGTCATGAATTCTATGACAATGATGCTAATGTCTATTCCTTTGCATCATCCTTTGTTTTGCACAACGTTTCCCTTTGAAATTTTCCTGATCTTGCTCTACCTAGATACTTTACATATGGAAGAATTAAGCATTTTTTCTCTGAATTGGAGGATAATAAATATTTCAGACTTTGTGGTCCATATAGCTCAACTCTGACATTGCATGAAAGTAGCCATAAGTAAGAGAGAGAAAGGGGGGGGAGAGAGAGAGAGAAAGAGAGAGAGAGAGAGAGAGAGAGAGAGAGAGAGAGAGAGAGAGAGAGAGAGAGAGAAAGAGAGAGAGAGAGATTGTACTCTAATAAAACTTTACTTACAGACATGGAAATTTGAATGCTGAATACTTTTCCTGTGTTATGAAATATTGTTCTGCCCTTTATTAACTATTAAGCAAGTTGGATTGTGGAGCTCAGGGCATGGCTGTGGGAAGTTGAGAGAGGGAGAGAGCAAAGCTCAGCTTGCACATCATGGAGGCCAGAAACAAGAGAGAACAAGCAAGGGGATTCAAAGACAAAAGCACACTCCCTAAAGCCACACCCCCAGGCACTTACCTTCTCTAGCCACATACTACCTGCCTAGGTTACTGCCCAGTAAACCTATCAGATTGGACTTATCTACGGATTATATTAAAACCTTCAAGACTTAATTGCATCACCTGAACATGAATACATAAGCTCTTCAGAGGACATTCTATATGTAATCATATCACCTTCTTAGCTCATTAGCTGGATTTGGTTTGTGAGCTAGTTTGCTAACCCCTAGTACAGGATATCAAGAAGCCTGTCAACTGATTTCAGTTGTTTGGTAACAATTGTAATTGGATTGATCATGGTCAGACATAGAAAAATAATTGGTCTAGGATATTTTCATAGAAAATAAACAATAATTTTTATATAATAATAAACAGAGGCAACAACTCTATGTAAGGGCAACCAGTCAAATACTCGAATCACACCTCCTTTACAGAAAAATACTAGGAAATTATTAAAACCACAGAGATAAATCTATCATACTATTTGATTTTTCTGTTGGAGAACTGTTACAGTTGACTCAAGATAGGCACCATTATTTTTGATATTGAAAAATACATAAAATGCAAAGCAGAAAAATGCTCATTTCCTTTGAAAAGACTACATTTTAATGGAAAATGAGGCATCCAGAAGAGTATCACATTCACTTTTCCCTTCATACCCACAAACCTGGGTAACTCACGCTTTATTGAATCTGGAGAAAGCAGAGTCATCTATTATAGTTCTCAGTTATTCTGATGAGAGAGATTGTGGAAAGGATGGAAGGACTGTCCTAAACTTGAGAAGTGTCCTTTGTTACCAAAAATACTAAAAGAAAGGAAAAAGTCTGTTCAAGCCAGAGTCATTTTTATTTATTCATGCAAAAGTGCAGAAATATTTGCTAGTAAAATGTGTTCCATGGATGTTTCTGCTGGCCACAGTGACCTAATGAAAAGTCTTCAGTTCCTTGCACACACACACAAAAAATACAGCTTAGAAAGGGAACACTTATTTCTTAAGCAGTGACAAATCTAGGATTCACAGTTAATTGAATTATGTTGGTTTTCCACTTCCCATCCAGTTGAACTACCACATTCATTATCCAATTATCACCCTGAAGGGTCAAAGGGATGACTTACTGGTTGATTGGTAGGATCTTCTAAGCAATTGTTCTACTTGATTTATGATACTTTAATTTCATTTTCCAAATATTTTTTCATATTTTGTAATTGAGAAAACATGGAAGAATCATTTCAGAATCAAAAGAAATGGGAAGAAGTACTAAATTATAATGTCTTACAAAGAGCTTGAAATTTCCCATTCATGATTTTTGTTTTGTTTCTGTTCTGTTCTTAGATCTTACTCCAAAGGAGCCAGTTCTGAATTTAGCCTCATCTCTTGGTTCCACTCATGTCTTCCAAACATCAGACCCATTATGTGACAGTTAGGTTCTTTCTATAAAATAACTAAACAAAAAAGAATAGGAAAATAACAGTACTATTCATTTATTTACTTCTTCCTTCATTGAACTATTATAAACTTGTACAGTTCTTCTACTGAAGCCTATATCTTTAAAACTAAGATTTCTTTGTTGTATATGCACAATTAATGACTCTGACATGACTATTTCTATATGAGAAGTAGAAAGCTGGAAAAATCATTGTTCCTAAACTTATATAAAAACAACACCAGCACTTTGAGTAATCTGCAAATGCACACTTGTTCTGGAACTCACTGGAGAATTGAAGCCACAAATTAATGAACTATCATGAAATGTAAGGAAAAACAAGCATCTCCAAAGAAGCCAGTACTTCCTTACCTGGATCAGAAACAAATGAAAATCCGGAAAAAGAATTCAGTTAAAACTTTTGAGAAATTGTAAAAGTCTGGGTGTAGAGTACCAGGGGAATAGAGAACACTAAAAAACAAAAAACAAACAAACAAAAAAAACAGATGCAGGAGAAATTCATATCCTCTCTCAGGTATTTTCTTGCAAAAACAACAACAACAAAGACCACACTGGGAGTAATGAGAAAACCTCCAATAAACTGCAAGCCTATTGGAGTTGAAGAGCAATCACTGTAGAAATGGTACACAACCCTAAACAGATTCTCCCCCCCCTCTATTATTCCCATGAAGAAAAATAAATAATATACCTTAAAATGGTGAAATAAAGAAGAACCACAAGGAAAGGCTGCCAGCTGGAAGCCATGGAGACAGGCTAGAAGAGCCAATATGCCACCCATTGCAACAAACCAGGCTGTAGGGGCAGGGCTTCCAAGGCCTCTTGACGATCACATCTCACCACCATAAGCCCAGAAATGGAGCTGCAGGATTAAGCACTTTCTCTGCTGAATTTTGACATTGTTTTGATCCCATTCCTTCTTCCTATGGCCCTATTTCTCCTTTTTGGAATACAAATGTTTATTCTGTGCCATTGTACATTGGATATATGTAACTTGCTTTCTGTTTTCACAGGGTTCACAGTTAAGGGTTTACCTTGAGTCTCAGAGGATATTTTGGACTTTGAGCTTTTGAGTGATGCTGGAACTGTTAAGACTGTGGGAAGTGTTGGAGATGGACTAAATTCATTTTGTATTTTGAGGTGGCATTGCTGAGGTCCATCCCTCGGAAGCAGTGGGGCCGGGGGTCCCTCAATAGGTGTGGACTGAGATGAGGTCGTGAGAATACACTCACACGAAATGCAGTGAAGAAGCACATCTGTTTATTTCTTGTTGGTAGTTTTTTATACTATCTGTTTACAATGAGGCATATAGAACAGGAATTTTTACAGACTTGTTTTTTCTAAGGTTGAGTGGGTACATCTTTAACTAGAAAAGCCATTCCCCATGGTATTTGATGGGATTAAGAAAACAGTAAAGGTTACAGAATACATTATGTATATAAAAATTCTTTTAATACAAAGCAGTGTTAAAGGTTAATGACGAAGAGTTCCTATCCATTAATTTAAATCTTCAATATTTGTTTAGCTCCTGTAAGCAGTGTTTTTATCTTTTTCTCAGGCAGCTAGAGTTAGTTAATGTATGGTGGAGAAGTTTCAGAGAGAGGCAAACTGTCTTAAAGCTTTCTTTACTCATAGATAAAATAGTAGAACTAAGTTTCTTTGGTTTATTTATTTTCTTTCTAACCTGTGTGCTGACAGGGAACATAAGACTGTGTAATAACTAAGCTTGTGAAGCCCATTTCCTGATATTTGTATGTGGTTAATGAGTATCTTATAGATTGTCTTGAGGCACTGCTTTTTCAGCTAATATTGAGGAATCAATCTGTCCAGCCATCTTATGTTTCTAGGAAATTTTCCTCTACAATTAATGTGAAAGCAAAACCCAAAGCACCCCAAATTTCCAGAATATAATATAAAGGAAAGTGGGATATGCCACGCATTCCTTCTTTTGGAATCATCTACCTTGCAGGACTCCAGCGGACCGAGCCTTGCTCAAGATCTAGCCATTAAGGTGCTGTGGCAGGCCATAAAGTTTAGGAGGCTAGGGGTGGAGTTTGATAGTTTGGCTTTAAAATGTTCCCCTAAACTCATAGAAACAAGATAGCAATGTTGGAAGCAGAGCCTGATTGCTAAGGAAGGGCCCCTGGAGTGTGACCATGGGGATTATAAATCTTTCCTTCTCCCCCTGTTCTCTCCCTACTTCCAACCTCTGTGATATGAGAGCAAAGCTTTGTGCTCTCTTTCTTTCTCCACTTCCTGCTGCCATCCTTTGAGCTCCATAGACACCAGCTTCACATGGGCTGAAGCCTTGAATCTCCAAAAACTGTGATAAATCACCCTTCCGTCCTTCCTCTAAGTTGCATGGCTAGTAGTTTTGGATTATAGTAGTGAGAATTTTAACCAAGACACTCCGCATACTGAAAGACTAGCAGAAGGAGAAGTATATCTATTTTCAGATATAAAGTGCATTTATTTGTACACAATTTTGTCAAGCTCTCAAAATGAAATTATAATGCCCAGAAAAAAGCAAGAGACAAATGCATAGACTGGAGACAAAATAATCAACATAACTAGATTCACTATTACAGTAGTATTGGAACCATGTGACAGCAGATTTAATGCTACTCTGATTAATCTGTTGAAGGCTGTAGTGGAAAGGGGAGGAACATGCAGGAGTGCATGAGTAATTTCAACAAGAAGATGGAAACCATAAGAAAGAATTAAATGGAAATGCTAGAAATAAAACAAACAAATAAATACAGTAACAGATGAAAAGTGCATTTAAATGGCTCCTCATTAAACGTGATGTAGCAGAAAATGGAATGAGTGAACTTGAACACAATTCAATAGAAATGTCCCAATGAAAAACAAAAAGTGGGAAAAAAATGAAGCAATAAAATGGGACAATTTTAGCAATTCAAGAGACACAGGCCACTATCCAACAGTCTGACATACATGTAGCAGGAGATTCAAATGGAAAAGAGAATGAAATATTTGAAAAATAAATGGGTGAAAATTTCCCCAAATTATTGTTAGACAGAAATCACAGAGAAATTCAGAAAACACTAAGTAGACTACATTAAAACAAACAAAATCCCCAAAATCCCCTAGAAAAATCATTAAAACTGCTGAAAATCAAAGACAAAAAGATAATCCTGATGACAAACAAAAGAGAAAAAGACACATCATGTTACAGGGAAACCAAAATAAACCATTCTCTGAATTCTGAACACAAATGATAAAGACATTTATATGAGGTTTTCAAAGTGCTCATAGAAGAAAAACCTTTCAACCTCAAATTGTAAAGTAGTCAAAGAAGTATAGAGAAAACCATTGCCATCAGACTGGCTCTACATGATATATTAAAGAAAGTTCTTCAAATATATGGCATATTTCAATACAGAAAACTGAACACACATTTTAACAAAGAGAGCAAAAAAATGTAATACATGACGGTAAATGTAAAATTCATGTTTCATATATTTTGACTTTAAAAACACTTATGTTTTTATCATAGGACTATTTAACACAATAAAAGATAATTCAATATTAGATGTAAAATCTACCTGTTGTAGACTAGCATTTCTATTATTACACATACTGCATTTACACACATATCTTCAAAATGGTGATAAAGGTGTCAGGACCTTACCTGCAGATGGGTGCCTGTGATGGCTCATTAGTTGTCTTGTGTGTATGGAGTTTCTCATTTCTTTTCCAGCTGCTACCTGGGCCTTTCCATGAGTGGAGAAATAACAGAAACTCTTACTGCGAAAGCAGGTGTCATGGAGATATAAAAGCTAAGCTTTCTTATATTCTGTAGTTGAGATCTCCCTTTTTGTGAATAGTTTCTCTAGGGGTGCTATTCACATCCTTGACATATGATTGCCTTTTCTTATTTTTAATTGCTCTAAAATGTAGATGATCTAACACAGAGTAGCATTATAGTTTGTATTATTGCATACATAAAATTTAAAATGTATGACATGTTTAACCCAATTTAAATGTTACATAACATATATATGTATTGAACTATAATATTATCCCAATAATATGTACAGTTTTTGTGTTTTTATGGATCAATTAAAAATTTACTAGAGACTAAAAACAAATAAACAAAATAAAAGACAATAATAGCACAAGGATGGGAGGGAATGTGGAATCATCTAAGTTTCTACACTCTACATGAAGTTATATAAATTTATTAGAAAACAGGCACTATGGGAAAAGGGAAGAAGGAAGCACCCTAATGCGCATAATATATGTTCATAAACATATCAAAGTTAGTCACTAAGCCAAACATGAGAAGAAGGGAAGGGGGAAAGAATTGGGTGAAAATTGGGAAAAGGCTAAATAAGTGATGTGTGCATGTATGCTTCTACTATCTTGTACCTCATAGTGATGTATGATTACAATGCACCAATAAATTAATAAATAAATGTATATTACATTTTAAACCCTGGCACATTTATTGAAAAATGTTTAAAGGGGAAACACACAGAAAAAGAAGCCAATAGTGGAGATAAATGGAATTGTAAGAAATACTTGACTCATATAAGAAGCAGAAATGGTACAAAAAACAAAGAATATATAAAAAAGTTATCAAGATTGTAGATATTTCCCCAACTATATGAATAATTACTTTAGTGAAAGATTGTCATATAGCATAAAAATAGCAAGAACCAATTATATTTTGCTACAAGAAATTCACCTTAAATATAAGAACGTAAGTATGTAAAAGTAAACTGAAGAAACTATACATGCCATTCAAATACATTTATTTTGGTACTGGAGATTGACCCCAGAGTCATTCTACATTTGAGCTATACCACCAGCCCTATTTTATTTTGTAATTTGAAATAGGGTCTCACTAAATTCTCACTAAATTGCTGTCTCACTAAGGTGCTAAGGTTGGCCTCGAACCTGAAATCCTCCAGTCTCAGCCTCGCAAATACTCATTATAGGTATGTGCCACTGTGCCTGGCTGCCATACAAATACTAATCATAAGAAAATTGAAGCAATTATGTAATACTAGATAGAAGTAGATTTTGGAACAAAGATTATTACTAGGGAAGAAGAGGGACATTACATAACTACAAAAAAAAGTTCAGGATTTCAATAAGATATGAGAACTTTAAATTTGTATGCATCTAGAAAAAAAAGCCTCAAAACATGAATCAAAACCTGATAAAAACAGAATGTCAAAATAGAAAAATTATAATTTTAAATTATAACAAAAATTCTCTCAATAAATGGTGAAATAAGTAGACAACAAATCCATAAGGTATGAAAATCAACAAGAATAACTATAAGACTCAAATTGTAAGTATTTTGTTGAATATTTTTACAAATATTTTCATGGGCTATTGGTCTGCAATTTTCCTTTGTTGTTATGTCTCTTTCTAGTTTTGTATCAAGGAAATGCTTGCTTTGAAAATCATTCTATCCTTTCCTATGTTCTGAAAAAGTTTGCTTACAACTTATTATTTGGTACAATCAGCCAGTGAAACCATTTGGATGTGGAATTTTATTAATAGGAGGTCTGTAACTATAATTTAATAGAAAAACAATAATATTTTCAGCAAATGGTGGTGGAATAATTAGATATCAATAAGCAGACAAATAAACTTGATTCCACACCTCATGCTCTATATAAACATCCACTCAAAATGGAAAACCTAAATGTAAACCTTAAAATCACAAGATTTCAAGAAAAAAAAGCATAGGATAAATGCTTTGTTATTTGTAGTCATACACATATTTTCTAGCTACAACATCAAAAACATGATCCATAAAAGAAAATATTTTTTTGGTCCTGGGGGTTGAACCCCAGGGCCTTGCACATGCTCGGCAAGTGTTCTACCACTGAGATGAACTCCCAGCCAGAAAAAAAAAGTCATCAAACTGCAAATTCTAGTCACAAAATATCATTGAAAAGAATGAAAAAAATATGTCACAACCTTATGACTTTAGACTTTTGTAAAAAAATTGAAAGGAAAACTCCCAGATGGAGAGAAAATATTCAAAATATATAGCTGATGGTCAAGAGATCTAGAATATATAAAGAACCGTTTCAACTTAACATTAAAAAAATTGATAAAACATTATTTGAAAAATTTGAATATCCATTTCACAAACGATATTGCTGATAAGTACATGAGAACATGTTCAAAGTCATTCATAATCAAGGAAATTCTTAGGAATACTGAAAATTCCTAATAAAATTAGAAATTAGAAATACTGAAAACACTACTGGTATTGGCAGCTTAAGGAAACTTTTCCAGTTGGCAATAATTTCAAATGATATTCTTTGGAAAATAGTTGGTCATCTTTAAAAAATTAAACATACCCTTACATTATGACCTGTAAGTCCCATCCCAAGGTATCTGTTCAACAGATATGAAAAAATATTTCCAAAGAGTTGTCCATGGATGTCAAAGCAGCTGCTTCCTAATTGCCAAATACAGAAAATAACTCGAATATACTTCAACATGTGAATGGTTAAATAGTGCTATATCTATTTACTGGAGTGCTTCTTAGCAATAAAAATCCACAAACTTCTAATAATCATAATGCCATGGATGAATAAAAAATAATATTCTAATCAAAAGCAGCCAGGCATACAAGAGCACTTACTCTATCATTCCATGTACACAAAACTCTAGAAGAGAAAATCTAATCAACATTAATAGAAAGCACATCGATGTTTGCATGACTGGGTGTCAGATAACTGACTAAGAAGTTACACAAAGAAATTTCTGGGATTATGAGGCTATTTTATACCTTGATTTGTCGGAGGTGTTACAAAAGCATATATATTACTCAAAATTCATTGAGGTATACAATGGAAATGGGTGCTTTTTATTGCATATAAATTATATCTCACTGTGATATACATGTAAGTCATGTTTATATTAGTACTGATTGATAAGAGATTAGGATTTGTATATTCTCTATAGTAACCATTAGAAAAACAGTAAAAGTACAAATCACTAAATGAATAAAAAAGGGAGAGATAAAATAATACTAAGTAGAAAAAAGATTAGAAATGAGAAAAGAAGACAGGCTGTGACATCTGGTATTAATACCAAACACTGCATGTGATAATCAACTTAAACCTTAATAAATCAATAATTACAGTATGTATAAGGGGAAAAACCACAACAATAAAAATAAGGAGATGAGACATATTTTAAAAATCAATTATTTTCTCTTAGTATATTCCAATATAAAATATTCTCAATGAGTGTTTGATGTGAAGGAATAGAAAAAAAAAAAAAACAAAACCCTGATACCTCTGTAAGTTAAATTAGTCTTACTATTTAAATTTAAGAGAATGTAAATTAAGGGAAAAAGCATTACTAAAGATAGAATAATTTCTCAATGATAAGTTTCAGCTAAGCAACATGATATATAATTCTAAATCTTAATAATGCCAATAACCAAGCAATAAAATATGCAAAGCAGAAATTAACAAATTTAATGCCTTTTCTAAGCCCCATAAAACAAGTTTAGACTTATTTTCTTTCCTATATTATAGAAGACTTTGTACAATGTTGACATTATTTCTTCCTTAAATGATTAATAAAGTTTATTAGTGAAAGTATCTGAGCCAGAAATTTGTTAAAGTATGCATTCAAAATAGATGCTTTATATATATAAAACACTGTATTCAATAACTGAGGAGTATACTTTCTTTATAAATACTCACTGAACAAATATCAGTAAATTTTAAAGGCAGAATATATTCTGTAATCATAGTGCAGTTAATCTAGGAATCAATAAGAACTTACATTTATTCATAAATTAAGAAATAGATTTCTAAATTCCAAATAGGACAAAGCAGAAATCATAATGGAAATAATAGCAAAAAAATGTATTTATAAAAACTTGAGATTCAACTAAACCCATTCTCAGAAGAAATTAAATAGCCTAAAATACAAATAACAGAAAAAAAGATAAAAATTCATGATCTCTAAGCTTCAATTTCAGAGAGACAGAAACTACAGAAAAATAAAGTATAATGAAAGAAATATAAAAGACAAAAGCCATCAGGAGAAATATGATAAACAAATTTGAATTTTTTTTTCGGTACTGGGGATTGAACTCAGGGGCATTCTACCTCTGAGCTACACCCCCAGCCCTATTTTTTATTCTTTATTTTGAAACCAGGTCTCACTAAGTTGCAGAATGCCTCACTAGGTAGCTGAGGCTGGCCTCGAACCCGGATCCTCTGGTCTCAGCCTCCCGAATGCTGGGATTACAAGCGTGCACCACCATGCCCGGCTCCAAATTTGAATTTTTGATAACCAAAGTAAAAATGTGTGCTGATGATAATGAACATTGAATAAAATGGGAGTAAAGGCATGAAAGCAGAAGCTCAATACCTGGAATGAAAAATGGAACATTACCTCAGACCATCAAGACTTCAAAAAGCTCATAAAGTGATACTGAAACAAGTTTATGCCCATATGAAGATTTAAAGTTATTTAAAAAAATTCTACCTAAATTAGCATAAGGAAACACTGAACCCATAAGTGATTTTGTTTGAATCCATAAATAATCTTTCTTCAATGAAATTCTGGCTCAGATAGTTTCATCAATAAAGTTTAATATAGGAATAAATTAATTATTTAAGGAAGAAGTCATATCAATATTGTAGAAACCTTTCCAGAATATACAAAAGAAGAAAGTAAATCCAAATTTGTTTTATTGGGTCTAAATAATCTTGATGGCAAAACAAGAAAAGAATATTATAGGAGGAGAAAATTACATACCTGCCTTATTGATGAATGTAGCTGCATATATTTACATCCAAAATACTGACAAACAAAATGTAGTAATATATAAAAGGCTAATATGTCTTTACCAGGTTAATTTTCCTAATAATAGAAAATCAGTTGATTGAATTTTGCAAATTAACAGAGTAAAAGGGGGTGGGGGAAAAGGATCATCTCAAATTAACATCCAAAACAAAGCATATATAAATTTGTAATTTAAAAAAATTTCAATAGAATAAAGCTTACAAAGAAATTTTGATAATCTGATAAAGAGGACCAACAACAAAAAAATCCTAAGCAGATTATCATTGTAAATCATAAAATGTTGGCTGGGCATGGTGGCGCATGCTTGTAATCCCAGTATTTAGGAGGCTGAGACGGGAGGATCTAGGTTCGCGACCAGCCTAAGTTACTTAGTGAGGCTCTCCGCAACTTAGTGAGACCCTGAACAAAGAATAAAAAAAATAGGACTAGGGTGTAGCTCGGAGGTAGAATGCCCTTGGGTTCAATCCCGTGTGCCGTAAAAAAAAAAAAAAAAAAAGTAAAATTTTACAATCTTTTATTTCTGATATCAAGAATATAGCAGTATCCAATATCATCACTTCTATTTAGAACTGTAGTGAAAAGCCTATCAATGAAATAAGAAAGGAAGGAGAGAAGGAACGGACAGGCAGACCATTTATGAGTTTTGGAAAGATGAAATAAAAATTTATTTGATCATGATATAATTATGCACAAAAAAATGAAAAATATTTTTAGATTAAATAAGTAAATTTATCTTTTACTTATTTGTCTTGATAGCCAATATTTAAAGTCCCATTCAGGTACTTCCGGGAAGATGGCGACGGAGTGAGACACGTCTCAAGAGCCGCTGTGAGCTCGATTCAAATCAGTCGTGGATCCAGTTTTTTGAAAGAAGAAAAAAAGCAACAAAAAGGTGGAAAACGCTGCGAAAACTGGAATACAGCTGAGCAGAACCTGGAAGGCCGACCAGGGAGAACAAAGAAGCCCGTCTCCGCGGCCCCGGCGCCACGCCGCCAGGCATAAGCCGCCACTGAGCTGGCCCCGGTGTGGAGTCTACTAAGAAAGAAATACACAACAACCCTCTGCACCCCACCGGCCAGAGCTGAAGTGAGCGACTCCTGAACTCCTCATCCTAGCCAGGCGGCATTTCGAGGCACCTTCCACAGAGACCGGAACGCGTGGTACGACCAGCTTAAGCCCGCGCAGGCCCATCCCAGCTCACCTCTCCTCACGGAGCCGGAGCAG